>JADLZN010010538.1:185000-273426 GCA_018155175.1 Sinocyclocheilus anophthalmus
CTGGCACCAGTGATGGTACTTTATAATTTCCTTATTCTTACAGCATGTATTTACATGGTTCTCCAAGGTATTTTAAAAGAATACCATGCGTTTACCTTTACAGATATCCTCAAAAAAATGTAAATGATAAAACTTGCGTTTTTCTGAACTGAACCATTTTTTTTAGCCAAATGAAATAAATATTAAATAAAATATTAAAGTATTTAAATAAAATTAATAGAAAAGTTAATATTTGGTTCCCATGGTAAATATTTGTGAGGGATCAGCTGATGGTTGGTTCAGTGCATTAGTAAGGACAGTAGCTGGGGTATTATTAGTTAACTGAAAAACTAAGCCTAATTATATAAAAAAAAACGTTTGTTGAAATAATAACTACTGTTTAACTAAAAATAGATAATAAAAACCCTTAACTTATTCTATTTCAGTAGTACGCCAATGCAAACATTTTACATTGCATTCAGTTTAACATGATGTATATAAAAATAATTATAAATAAAGCTGAAATTAAAAGGAAAGGGAAAAAAAACCTAAATAGAAATATATAAACACATGGCAAAACACACACCACACACCACAATATATACAGTATCTATATATATATATATATATATGATATATATATATATATAGTGAAGTCTAATATAATTCAAACTAAATATATCTCAATAATACTACAAAATAACAGTAGTCAGAGAAATCATCAATTCTTTATTCAAAAGAATTCATGTTTGTGGAGACGTTCATGAGGGTTCGTGTCTGCATTGCCACTGCATGGATGAATCTAACACATGATTTGTGTGTGTGTGTGGGCATGCAGCTGTTTCGTTTGGACTTTGCTTCAGAGACATTATTACGATTGCTTCTTTCCTTCAGATGAGTGGCGGGAGAGTAAGATTCTGTAGCCCTACTGACACACGACACTAATCATTTGCCTACTAAAAGCATTCGTAACATAAATCCACATACAATGACAAATGACAAACACAAGTTCTAAGGTTTATATGTGAAACTAAAAATATTTAGGTCACAGTTCACCCAAAAAGACTAAATAAATAAATATTACAAATGTGAAATTTTGAAATATGACATTTTGAAATATTTGAAAGATTTGTAAAAATGCCAAACATGATGGTTTCCCTATATACAGCATTATTTAAAAAAAGAGAAAAAATACTATAGAGATATATATTCTATATATATATATAGTATATCTATATATATTATAGTATTTTTCTCTCTTACTGTATTATAGCTATTTTCTCTTTTTTATTGAGAGTTTTTTGAAGATTCAGTTCATATTACTGACAGTTGCAGTGTGCAGAAAGTAAACATGAAATCAGTTAATTGCCTTGTGAAAGTTCTCGTGAAAAATATAGATACGGGCAAGAGAGAATTTGGAACTTTTGGAAGAAGCTTGAATTTAAATTGCGTGTGAACACTTCTGAACATACCTTCTTTATGTCTAACAGGTTTGCAGATAGAAGCTTGTCCAAACCTAGTAAAATGCCTGCCTGCATAACATTTACGGCATCATTTTTGCATCAGATGCGAAGGCTGTTCCAAAAGGTAGGCGGAACCTAATCATATTGCCTTCTAAGATCCCTTATTTTGGCCAAATATAAGGCAGCATCACATGCATGCTTCACTGAGGAAAAAATAATCCCATTGTATTTTGTTCAATACTAAAAACTGTATGTAAAGCTGCTGTCCATAACTTTTTTTGGTTAAAAATAATCCAAAATCAATATTTGAGCAAATACATAACAAGCCAGTTTTCAAAACTATCGCCTTACTTTAGCCTGATTCACAAGGGTTAGCTTATAATAATGTTTTCTAATTTGAGTGGTACTGGTAGGTTTTCACGGTTAAAATAGCATGCTGCAGCATCATTACATCACGTCTGTAAACGTAAAGAGGTTTCCCTGGCTAGTAGCTATATCGTATGTGAGGATCCTGCAGGGGGCGGATCGTTTATAGCCTTTTCTCACAGCAGCTGGAATAATTAATTTTATCATTTTGATGGGGGATTGAAATCCAGAAAGTATTATGTGTTTATGAAACACACATGAATGAAATGAAATTATATTTGTTTTAAATGTGCTTCTGATTACAGATAGCATACGTGGGATTACACAAGATTTGTATTTTAAAGAGAACCAGTTCTAAGGAAGAATAATTTGCTTTTTTGGTTAAAAGAATTTCTTAATAAGAGATTAGACTGTACGGAAATTTAAATCTACACGCTAATACACACGTAGTCAGGCAACGCTGATGTTGTTAACATGAACAATTTGAGAAAAAAGTATACCAATAATAATGATTTGCACGGTTTGATGTGATATGAGCTAAGTGATCGTTAGAGTTAATCACCATTGGTAGCGCAATTTATTGTAATGCTTTTTTCCTCAGTTGGTCAGAACAAATGTAGCAGACTTGTTACTTGTTCAGATGACAATATTCTGTGAAAATTCTTATTTGGGTCATATATTCCAAGACGTAGGCTAGAATCTGTGATTCCAAACTACAGTATCCACACATACTCCTCAAAACATTAGATTCATCCGCGCTGTAGCCGTGCCGGTGCACAACCGACGTAAGCTAGATAATTCCGCACACAGCTGCAATTGCAGGTTTTCAAACAGAGATGGCAGCAAAGAGGCAAAATCTATAGACTGCAGCTTTAAAGGTGAACTAAGCAATTTTTGAAAAATGCTTTTGACCACAGTGTCGGACCGAGTCCCAAAACACACTTGTAGCCAATCATCAGTAAAGGGGCGTGTCTTGTACTCATAGAGAGAAGAGAGCGCTCAATTTGAGTGCACAGACGGATATTAGCAGACCCACTATAGATAGAGAGAATTGGAAGATAAAAAAGAGGAACATATTGGAGTAACAAAACTTAAAGAAGGGCCAGGCAAGATGTAGGTAGGACCCGCGTAAATATCGGAGCAGCTTTCCAGCGTTGAAGAGAACTCAAGGAGCGGGAAGGTCTCGATCTGACGCGCGACGGAGGAGACTCGGGAGGAGGAAGTTGTTTCTTCTTGATAGGTGAGTAAAGTTGATTTTGCATTGTTTCACACAACTTATCTTTTGTTTGAAAATGCTTGTTTGTCATCTTCACTAGTTTCCGCAATCGTCGTTATGCCAGGGTTGTGTACATACGTATGGGGCACAGAAATCAAAATAGGGGCGAGGTCCTGTTGGGTTATGGGCGTGTTTGTTTTGGTGCTTTCAAATATCAACATCGTTTGGCAAAAATCACTTAGGGCACCTTTAATATAAAGTATAAATTGTTTAGTATAATGAAAAAAACAGACCATTTTCTGTGTATTCTGCCCCATGTTTAATAGGATACTGCGTAATTGCTGTACAGATTTTAAATGGCAAACTCTGGGTAATCAGTTGGGTGGTAGAGGGTTTAAAATCATTGAGGATCCGTTTCATTTCGCTGAAAAATCAGGAGGTGATGTGAGGTAGTGACACAGGAGGAATGGAAGTAATTTGTGAGTCAATTGGCTGACTGAATTTTAAGCAGTTTGTGTGGAAAAGCACGCTGTCACACACACACGCACTCTTTCACAGACTCGCCAACATCTCATTTGCTCTCGGAGAGAAAGAGAAAGAAAAAAACAGAGGGTCATTATATTTACCAGTCAGAAACAATTTTCAACATTGTTGAGAATATAGGGCAGTGATGATGAAAACTCTGAAATAACACCAGTGGAAGTCTGGGGTGAGTAGTGAGCCAAAACATGTGACAAAAATGAAACGTCAAGAAACTTCATGACATGCATCCCGAGATGCTTTTAAACACATTTAAGTTTAGACACACATGCACAAATATTCATAAACACACATTTAGAGCCTCTAATTTCTGTAATGATGTGCATCATAAATGAGCTATAAATTGTCAAATAAACAAACTTGCTCAGAATCATGTCAGATTTATAAAGCTTTTCATTAAAACGAATATGCACGAGTAAACAAAAGTCTCATTCAAACATGCGTACAGTACTATACACTGTACATTGTGTGTGTGTGACGTGTCTTGGGTGTGTGTGTGTGTGTGTGTGTGTTTTATTGCCAGAAGAATTGCTCAGACCATCTCTCCAAGGAGACACACGGAATTCTCTCCTCTGCCAGATTCAAGAAATACTGAACACACATTACACATACACACACACACACCACCCATAGAGAGAGTGAGATATATTCCCATTCCGGGATGTGCAGCAGTCCGATTCATCTTTTATTCCAAGTGGAACCAGCAAACAGATCCGAGCACAAGTGACTTCAGTATTCATTCCTGAAAATCCATTCTATATCTGACTGTGCCGCAGACTGAAGGATACGAGTCACCTTAATCTGTGGATCTGACTTGATTCTGTGGAAAACGAAAGGGATGTTTAGCTGAATGTTCACGCTGCCGTCAAGCAAACGCATTATGCACAAAGACTTAAGAGCACAAATTTGGAATGTTGTGTATTTTCCAAAGTGACAACATGAAGCATGCAAAACATGTGCCACCCTCAGTACCACGACTGAGGTGAGACCCTTGAGCAAGGCACCAAACCCCCAACTGCTCTCCGGGCGCCGCTTCAGCAAAAATGTGTGTGTGTGGGTGTGTTCACTACTCACTGCTGTGTGAGTGCACATGGACGGGTTAAATGCAGAGCCACAAATTCTTAGTATGGGACACCATACTTGCCCACACATCATGTCTTTTCCTTTATTACTGAATGTAATAATAAAAATATATAATAAATTCTATATTATACAACTATGAAAATAATTGTAATTATCATGATATATTATGATAAATTATGATAATTTTTTTTCATAATTAGGACTTTGTCCTAATACATAATTATAATTAGCTATATCATAAATAATATATTTTTTAAATCTCATAATTTCAACTTTTTTGTTGAAATTATGACTTAGTATCTCAAAAGTTTGACAGTATTTTTAAAATTTACACCAAAGTGACTAATGTGTTTTTTTTTATTTTACTCAAATATGTTTCTTTTTTTCACAATTTTGAGAGAAATTTTGACCTGGTGCGACTCATTTAAAAAATGTGAAGTATTGTGCACAGCTCAATGAGCTTTTTTATACAGCTTTTTGTTGTTGTTTTGAGCTTATGCAGCTCTAGTCTCCTTCCACTTTCATTGTTTGAAAAACAGCAGCGTTAACGTATGTCTTTCTGTTTTCCACAGAAAAAGACAGTCATGTGGGATTGGAACGAGTCGAGGGTGAGAAACCGTACATGGACAATACGCCCATAAACATAACCATAGTAAAGCCAGACTGAAGGTATTGAAACAGTACAAACACATTCTGACAGCGCAAGAAATATTACAGCTTGCAGATGGCCAAGAGTCCTGCACCGGAGGGGAAGGGCGGCCTTCGTTCTGTTCGTTTAGTCTGGAGGATCCTCAACATCGCTCCAGAGAGATTACTCAATTTCAAATGTGAAATACCTTGAGTGTGCGTTTGTGTGCGTAACGTCTCACACAATCCAGTTTGTGCTTCCTGTAGGGAAAAACGTCAACTTTAATGTCCTGAAACCTGGAGACTTTATTGTCCCCAGGTGACTCTTTTTTTCTGTCCTTCTATCCATTTGTTTCTGTTCCTCTGTTCCAGAATGACTTTAACAGTCCAAGAGTTCAGAAGAATTATGTGTTTATGTGTTGTGTGTAGTTGTGTCATTTCAACACGACCCTAACAAACACCAAACAAATCACAAGGGGACACACACCCCATATTCATAGAACACATATTTGGCAGGACACCACTGGGACTCTTTGTGTTATAGATTATGTCCAGAAAAAAATACTAGTGTACTGCATACGCCTGCTGGAAAAACAGACTAAACCAGTCTAAGCTGGTTTGCTGGTCTTCCTGCCTGACAAAATATCATGGGGCCCCTATAAAAGTAGCCAACCAGGCCAGCTAACGCCAGCAAACTAACTTTATTCTGCCTTCTATAGATTCTGTTGTTGTAGTATACATATATATATACATATATCTATATATAGAGAGAGTTAATTTGCAAAAACGGAGAACTCCGTTTTTAACAATTTTCAAAAATCATGTTTTTTCATTGTGCATTCCAATTAATCTCAGTCAAACTGCAGTTGGGTTATTTTGATTAGGTTAAAAAATAACTAAAAAATACAGCTAACTAACACAATACAAACATAACATAATATGATAACATTATAAAAAACATGATTTTTGAAAATTAAAAAAAAGTTCTGTTTTAGCTAATAAACTTCATATATAAAAATTTGTGAGCCTGGAGCACAAAAGCAGTCTTAAATCGCTGGGGGTTATTTTGTAGCATAGCCACAATACATTGTAGGTCAAAATTATTTAATTTTTTGTAATGCCAACTCATTAGGATATTACACAAAATCATCTAATTCCATGGATATATTTTGTAATTTTCCTACTGTAAATATATTCAAACTTCATTTTTGATTAGTAATATACATTGCTAAGAACTTCATTTGGACAACTTAAGGCAATTTTCTCAATATTTAGATTTTTTTGTACCCTCAGAATCCAGATTTTCAAATAGTTGTATCTCGACCAATTATTGTCCTAACCTAACAAACCATACATCAATGGAAAGCTTATTTATTATTCATCAGATGATGTATAATTATTAAAAAAATTACCCTTATTACTGGTTTTGTGGTCCATGGTCACATATATTATTTATTTGATTATGCGTTTATCCTAACATATATAACATATATATTATCTATGTATATATATATATTAGATATCTATATTATATAATATATATCTATATATATATATATATATTATATTATATATAAGATATATATATATCTATATATATATATATCTATCTATCTAAGTATATCTATATCTTACATTAATTGTACTGTAATTTATGTTTTTTAATATATGTTAAATATCTCACTGTTACAGTAAATTATAGAATGTAGGTATAAATGTACGTTCTACATTAGCGTCTGTGTATATATTGAAGTTGAAAATTGACAACAGTAATACTATATAGAAGAAGTCAAATGAATGAAAAGTCAGATAGTATGACATAAGCTGAAATTATGAAAAATGTATAGTACTGACCAAAATCAATAATCAATTACATAAGAATTGTAATTAATGACAAAAGTTACTTTATGATATAACAAGTCAGTTTATGAGGATACGTCATAATTATGACATAAAAAGTCAAAATGATGAGATAAAAAGTCATAATTATGACATTGTTTTATGTCAATTATGACTTTTTCTCTCATAATTTTTCACAGTTGTTTTTTTTACAAAGCATGATTTGTTTTTTATCCTAATTATTATACTTATGAAATTAGATGTCATAATTTGACAGGAACTCAAAATTATAAGATAAAGGTCATCAATATGACAAAATGTCCAAATTATGAGATAAGTCATAATCATGATGAAGGCAAGGTTGTAACAATAAAAAGACTTAAAAAGTCATAATTATAACATAAAAGTGAAATTCTGAGATAAATCATTAGAATGATGATACTTTATGCCATATATGGGACTTTTTATCTCAGAATTTTGACTTTTATGTCTTTATTATGATTTGCCAAAGCATGATTTTGTTTCTTATGCAGCAGTAATGGCGTGGCCCAGTTTCACGTATCTCTGTCCTTTACTGTGTGAAACACTTGGATGTTTTGACGTGTGTTGTTGTGCTCATATGCTGCTGTAGAGTTGTGTAGAGTTGGAATGATATATTTAGTGTAGAGTTGTGCATGAGTGTGTTGCTGTGGTCTGGTCTCCATCACTTCTCCCCTGATACAGTTACAAGGTCAGACATTCTCCCTTCCCATCAGCCCCGCGCTGCCCCGCGGAGGCTGATGGCATGTTACCAGGGCAATGAGAGCGCAAACAGGCATGGGAAGGTTTAGGTTTCTCTTGAGGGGAGCGCGTCACCCAATATAACAAAATAAAACACTGAACTCAGACCCTGGAGAGCCAGACGCTCCAGTCCAGACCCACAAATGATCCTGCGGTTCACAGTGACAGCGCCTCTGTTTTCTTTGCTTAAAGACAATATGAAATTAAAGTTTATTTACACTCTTAATACATATTCCTGGTCTTTCAGCATACTGTAAGAACTTGTTCCACCTCTGAAGCAACTTTCCTTTTTAGCTGACATTAGCAGTCTGCGTGGGCTGTTGGGTAATGTCAACCAATAGCCATAGTTATTTAGATATATTGTGTTAGCAAACACACATCTAGGTCAGGCTTCATGGTTTAAAATCAATTCCTGTGCTACTTTTTTCCCTCATTGAATATCCCGTTTCACTCTGAAATGTCATTTTAGAGAAGACATTCTTATTTAATAAATAATTGCTTTATAAATGTATTATATTAATATATTTACTGTTAAATTTTAACAATTAATTGGTTCAGACCTTTGAGTGGTTTTAGTATGAAGATCTCACATTTAGGTCAACCCACAGAAAAGAATATCACAATTTGATTTTCTATTACTCATTACGTCAATTTGGATAATTTATTTTATCATAGAAATAATTATGAGAATTAATAATTCTAAAGAATACATGATATATTTTTTATATTGCATATAACAGAATGCTACATTATGATAAAGATTAAAATGTATATTCAAATGATGTATATATATAGTATATCTTTGTATTAACATTATTTTTATGTTCAAATTATTTAGATCAATTATATCAAAACAAGTCCGATTCGCATTTTTTTGGGGGGATTATTAAAAATTATTTTAAATTAAGAAAATAATTGAAAAAAAAATGGAATTATCATAAGTTTGTTTATATTTTTAATATGGTTTATAATATTTATATATACTAATTGTTTTCATTTTTTCTTTGTATGAGTCATACTTTTTATATAAAGATATCATAATTAATTTTAAATTAAATCATTAAAATAACTATATTTTTTAACATACATTTGTATATATGATAAGTCATAAATTATAATGTATTTAATATTTATAATAAAACAAATAAATAATACCGATGTGTATAATGCACATTCTGGCAATATTTAAGTTATTTGGATTTTCTGCTGCATAAATTGTTTCATTGTCCTTTGAATGTTTGAAGGATATGAAGATTTTGAAGAATGTCAAATGTAACTTTATCTTTAGTCTCCTGCTATTTTTTCTCCTTTTCTCCCCTGTAATCTCAAATGTGTCTCCTATAGAGGTTCAGAAGAGACTCAAGAAGGTCTCGGCTCTTAACAGACTGTATGCCAACAACGGATTCATTTTTACCTAACTCTATTTTCCCCCAGAAATTTTGGGGAAAACCATCTGAGCCAAATTTGATACTTAAATCCAGTCTATCTGAGACCTCAACTCTGAGCGCTTAAACTAGGCCAGATCTAAAGAAGTGTGTCAGGTTTCTTAGTTACACAGATCTGTTTGTGTCTCCCGGATACGGACTCGTCTTTACCTTCACTTTTCCTCTGGATCGTGTGCCATGCGTCCCTGGCAGAGGCTTCAAAGCTAACGCTAATGCTATAACTAGCTCAGTAATGTGTACGTCTCAAAGTTAAAGAAAGCGCTGCAGTCCAGATATGGAGACCACGCTGAGCGAAACGTCTCAGTTATGCTGGGCGGCGTCTCAAGTTAACCGTCTGAGTTTAATGTGTGTTCTCCAGGGAAAGGTCGAGTCTTAAGCACTTCTATTAATACACACACATTTAAAGACGGTCACACATGCACAACGATGAGACCCAGAGAGAGGACAGCTGTTAGCTTTAGCTGCTGATCTCAGACCCTTAGCATGACACTGAATACACACATTTTTCTTAGTGTTTTTCAAGCTGTTGTTGACACCAAGTCTTCCTTTGGCCATAATAAAATGGATTTGTTGGGCAATTTCATATTTTTGTGATCATTTTTTTACACTTAGGTCACAGTGATGGGTAAATGAGGTGTGTTAGGTCAGTAATTGATGATTTATCTTGTAGTCTGTCATTGATGTGCTGCCGCAGAGGATGATGGGAAATGTAGTTTTGTCCCTAAGACCTGTGTTATCATTATCACTATCCTTCATCAACAGTAATTTGGATAAAGCTAAGTTGTACAATCTATATTCACAGTTGAAACGGAATATATAAAACTAAATATACAAAAGATAATACTAGAAATAAAATGGAAGGATTCATTTCATTGTGATTGACAGGAAAGAATGAACAAGCACCTCCCACACTGTAAAAAAAAAAAGTTTGAACTTGCAAATTAAATAAAAATAAATAAAATTAAGATTATTGCAGTATGTTTTACATGCACTTTAGAGATTTATTTGGAGTGTTGTTTAAAAGTAAATCCTACGCCATTTTTATTTTTGGTGCATTTTAAAAGTCCACATAAAGTCTAACTAATCTAATCTAGCTTTTGTAATGCACATACAGGTATATATTGATTCTGTGAACTATTTATCATGTTATTCCAAATATAAACAATGTTTGTATCCATAATCCAAAGTCTTTTCTGCTCACCACGCTGCATTTATTTGATTAAAAATCCAGAAAACTGTAAATTAGGAATAAGTAGTACAATTCAAATACTGGTCTAGTGAATGTATTGTAAAATGTAATTTATTTCTGTGATCAAAGCTGTATTTTCAGCATCATTACTCCAGTCTTCAGTGTCACATGATCTTCAGAAATCATTCTATTCTGATTTGCTGCTCAAGCAACATTTCTGATTATTATCAGTGTTTATAACAGCTGTGCTGCTTCATACTTTTGTGGAAACTGTGATACTTTTCATTTTTCAGAATTCACAGTGATTCACATATATTTGAAATAGAAATCTTTTATGACATTATAAATGTCTTTACTGTGACTTCTAATCAATTTAATGCATCCTCGATGAATATAAATATTCATTTAAAATTTAAATAAATAAAAATATGCAAGCAAAATGGATGCAACCACTGTATGTTAGTGTTTAATCACTGAGTTCTTGACCCCGATGCTCTGATGCTTGTGTGCGCGCAAAGGTTTCTGGGTATGTGTGTGAAGGTGTGTGAAGGGTTCAATTCCTCCAGCGTCTCCTGGGTCTGGCGTGAACGTCCTGTTTAATGTAAACACTGAAAGAACACAAGGACGACAGTGTGATTAATGAAGGGGGCGGGAGAGGGGAAAATGTGATGTGTAACAGAGCGGGAGGAGAGCGATGATACACAGTGAATTACAGCGTGTGTGTGGGTTTATTTAAACATTAAGCTTTATGAAACACACACAGCTCTGATCTCAGCCAGATATCGCAAACACACGGCTGATCTCTCACACTCAAACACACACCGACATCCGTCACTCACAGACGGAGAGAGCTTGTCGTGTTTAGCCTGGCTGAGTATCAGACACGTTCATCTGGTCTGATTGATCCAAACATGCTTAAGTGCTGAGAAAATATAAAAATATGTCGGAAAACTGCGTGGCAGGTAAAAGCTGCGTTTGGTGGAACTGTATGAGGAGTTTTGTGGAGGCATTTATAGTCTGTTACAGAAATATGAAACAAGCTGTAAACACGCATTACCAGAGAGACTATACAAACTAACAAAGAGCACACTGTTCTCTGCTCTTCACTTTTGGATTCGCAACAACTTTTTGCTGTCCATTACCATAGACAGATTGCTTTGTAAAAAGAGACATAAAGTGCATTTACGTTAAAGGAACAATTTACCCAAAAATGAAACTTTGCTGAAAATGTGCTCACTGTCAGGCTGTCCGAGATGCAAATGCGTTTGTTTCTTCATCAGATTTGTAGAAATGTAGCATTGCATCAGTGTCTCAGCAATGGATGCTCTGCAGTGAATGGGTGCCGTCAGAATGAGAGTCCAAACAGCTGATAAAAACATCCACAAGTAATCCACACCCCTCCAGTCCATCAGTTAATGTCTTGAGAGTGTGTTTGTAAGAAACAAGTCCATCATTAAGGAACGTTTGAACTTCCGAAACCAGGGGGGGTCTGCTTCCAGCTAAAATGTGAGTCCATAATAACGCTTTCTCCGGTGAAAAAGTCTATCAAAATCCACTCACATATTTGTTTCGAGCTGTTTTGTACTGTTTTGGCTTGATCGGTGAGTGTGCAGATTTCTCTCCTGATTCAGACCAGACCACTTTTTCACTGGAGGAAGCATTACTATGGATTTTGGACGTTAAAAACGTCTTAATGATGGATTCGTTTCTTATAACACAGGCAGTGTTTGTCTTCTCCAGATGTTAACTGATGGACTGGAGTGGTGTTATTAATTGTGATGTTTTTAATCAGCTGTTTTGACTCTCATTCTGACAGCACCCATTCACTGAGCAATCCATGACCCTGAGACACTGATGCATTGCTACATTTCTCCAAATCTGATGAAACAAACTCATCCTAATCTTGGATGGCCTGAGGGTGAATACATTTTTTATCAGTTTCTTGCCCCATTGACTTTCATTGTAAGTATTTAACTGTAAACACAATCTTTTCTTTGTTTTACAAACTGAAAATAGCACTTTTCTTTAATGAGATTTCAGTTTTATTAAATTTAATCCTGATTTATAGCCTTGATTATGTTTGTGTAGTACTTTTATCCTGATGTTCGTCTCATTAGTTTGAATAAGTTTTTATTTTTTATTTTCAGTTTTCATTTTAATTTTACATGCTTTTGTGATTTATATTATCATTTTCCATTTTTACCTTTAGTTGAATTGTTATAGTTTTTGTAATTTTAGTAGTTGCCAAGGCAATATTTCTAATTTTCATTTAAGTTTTCATCTAATATTTATATTTTATCTAATATTTAATATTTTATTTCAGCTTTATTTCAAATAAAAATGTTTTAGTTACAAGAAACACTCAGGTTGAGATCAGTATGATCAGTAGCTACATATGGTGAGCATTGCCATCCAAACAGCCATTTACAGTAATGCAACAGCGCCACCTGCTGCTACTCTAGTGACTCTCTCAACAACAGTTTCCATTGTTTGGCAGCGCCACTTCAGTTTTTTATTTTTGCTTATATGTTTCCCACCAAATTAGAATTGCTTTGAACTGTTATGCATCTATTTTAGTGAACTGAATACATATTTATAATTACATATTTATCTTTTCAATTCTAAAGGTATTTTTTATACGTTAGGTCATTGTGTTCTAACAAAAAAGTACCAAAAACTACTGTGGTAATGCCATCTTTTGTTTTAGACATGATATAATGGCAATTCCATGTTTTTTGGACATGTACAGTACCACAGCAGAACCAGAGTATTCCTAGAAGTATAACTAAATGATGCATGAGTCTGGTAATAATTCAGTACCATATATATGTACATACATCTGATACCATTACAGTACTTTTTTCTCAAGCTATTTTGTCTTGACAATTATTAGCTGCATGTTCTCTCATTGAGTGCACTTAACAGTGAGTCTTATTCCTGGAAACACATTTCTAAAGTGGGTTGAGGTTGTTAGTTGACTGTACGTTAGCTGTGGTTGTGTAGTGTGTGTGTGTGTGCTTTTTTAGTGTGTTCATACCCCTGTGGCACTAACTCAGTGGAACCGTAACGTTTCACCATCACTAACCGGCTGCATTTTCCCCCATCTCTCTTCTCTCTCTCTCTACTCTCTAAACACCCCCGGGTAAAAAACTCCTCAGACTGTCACGCAACTCCGCCACCACGCTTGTCCCGATCGTGTGAATGTGTGGGTTGAAAGTGTGTGTGTGTGTGTGTTTTTCCCGGAGGGGTGATTGTGCTTTATTTTACGTCTATTTGGATCTTTCCTGGAGTCTTAATTCCTGTGAGCTCAGACTGGAGGTTATGAGCCCTGCAGCTGTGCAGAAACACACACACACACACACTGTTCAACATCCTCGCATTATTAGGGAGGGCTCGTCTGAGGTCAAATAAGACTGTTATACTGGTAATTACTGGAGCTCAACACACACACAGACACACACACACAACACAACATTTTCCAGCATGATGCAGCTGTTCTCTGAGTTTGTGTGTCTCGGAAGGTATTTTCCCATATTACAATAAGCCCATTAATGCCGCTTTTCCCCTCTATCTCTGTCTCACTCTCTCCTTCAGTGCCGTCTCGCTCTCACATCTGTGCTGTTTTGATTTCTCCTCGTCTCTCTGACTGTGAAGTATTACAGGACTGTCAGAGGACTGGAGTCTCATGTGGTGTTTGAGGGGATATGATGGTGGGATTGAGACCCTTACATCATGTTTAAGCAGAATTATTGTGCTTTTCTACCACAGATGTCTCTGAGTCTCCTGTGATTGACAGGCAAACTATATCACAAAAACCATATTAGTATATTAATATTAAAATATAATATTTTTGAAAAATGATCAGAGGCTTCTAAATATTGTTGAATAGATATATAGATAGATACACAGACAGAGATATAGATAGATAGATAGATAATAGATAGATAGATAGATAGAACGAGACAAAATTCAGTAAGCTACTATATAACTTTGTTAAGTTGTAGTTATCAAGCATCGCCAAGGGAGGGAGGGAAAAAAAATTAGTACTATAACGTACAGGGTCCTGCAAGAAAAAGACAGGACCCGCAAATCCGTGGCCACAGAACAGCAGAATATGAACGCAATGCACAAATTCTCTCATTAAGCATTTTCCTCCTGTAAAAACATAAACACTTAATATGGCGTGATGTAGGCTATTAAGATACATTAAGTGCAATTAAATGATAAAATTCTATATATAGTTATTATTTAATGTACTACAAGACAAGCAGATGGCCATGAACACAATGCGCAAACTTTCACTTTGTCCTCCCATACAGCAAAACGCTTAATGTAGCATAATAACGGATGATAAAGACAATTCAGTAGCCTATATGTCCTGTTGTTAAAAGACCAGCAATATGAACGTGCATTAGAAATGCAAGTGATTTTAAAAGGATCAATTTATACACATATTTCCTCTTATTACAGAATTTGATTACAGAAAACATGGTAATGGATTAAAACGTAAGTAACAGGCTGGATGTACCTTAACCTTACATCTTAACACCACTTTTTTTTTTTTTTTTAAAGAAAGAAAAAGCAGATCATAGATCATATATTTTGTCTATAGCCTATAAAAAAAGTAGAGCCCGACCGATATATCGTTTAGCCGATATTATCGGCCGATATGAGCCTGTCGCCGATATATCGGTATCGGCGAATATGCCGCTTATATGAACATTTTTTTTACAGAATATATAACGCAGATAAAATGCTTGAAATTGTGTAATTCCTTAGTTTGTCCAGCAGAGCGTGCTCCATTGTTTGCTACTGGCGACCTGGATGAAACGCTTTAAAGTTTAAGTCTATGGAAATCCATTGAAATTTTGAACGGCCATATCTCCGTAAAGGCGCGGCAAATCCGCACCAAATTCGGGGGTCCCTTCAGCTCGAGGAACCCTCTCGAAGCGAATCGAGTGTACGTCTCGAGGCCCTCTTTCGAATGAGACCAACGAGCGGAGGGTGGCGTTCGAGAGGGCTCCTCGAGCTGAAGGGATCCCCCGAATTTGGTGGAGATCTGGCGTCAGCACTGAAACCATCAGCTGTATAAAGCTCTGGAGCATCAGTATTAGGTGGGACTGGAGGCCCTCAACAAGAACTTGCCGGAGATTAACATCGACCTCATCTCCAGTAAGAGCCCCACTCTTGATGTGCTTTAAAGGGGTCATCGGATGCCCATTTTCCACAAGTTGATGATTCTTTAGGGTCTTAATGAAAAGTCTGTAACATAGTTTGGTTAAAATTCCTCAATGGTAGTGTAAAAAACAAATTTTCTCTTTTCAGATCAAGCCGTTTTTGTAGCATTTTCCTTTAAATGTTAATGAGCTCTGCTGACCCCGCCCCTCTCTTCCGAGCCACTCTCTGAGGGACTGTTTACTTTAGCCACCTGCATTCATCGTGAAACTTGCTAATTAGCACATTATTAGGAAAGGTGATTTGCAAAATTGGTGATTTAAAAACCTTATACTCACTTCTTCTGTAGGTGAAGCTGGATCATGAATGATATACATATCATAAACGCATTTATGTAGATCGGGGGAGCATTCCCTTCAAAAGCAAATGTAATCTACTGCGAGTTCAGCGGCTCAGATGTCTGGATTAAATGACGACTGCTATGTTCATTATGACATCCAACAACAGAACACCTCAATCAATTAGGAGTCATTCTTGCCTACATCTGCTCCAGCGGTGAAACAATGGCAGACTGATGACAGCTCACTCACGGCGGGTCTAAGGTAAGACACCAGTCTAGTCTGTGCTGAAATGCTACTGTCACTCAAACTATCATGGGAGTGGCCTGTCTGTGTGACGTCACACAGAAAGGCATATGAGATCGGCTCGATTTGAGAAAGGGGCAAAGATTAACCAGATTTAAAAAAAAAACCACTGGGTGGATTTTTATCGTTTTAGGGTGGTTGTGTACACACACTGCCCAACACACATTTCAGTTCAAACAACATGTAAAAGTGAATTTAGCATCCGATGACCCCTTTAAAGGAACTGTCCACTCAAAAACCCACACAAACATTTACTCGCGCTCATTTTTTGAACGAACTACTGCTTAAAATCTTGGGTTTCTCCAGGCAGGGGCGGCTGCAGTTCCGTCCTACGTTCAAGGAGGTCAGAGCAAAGTACTACCGTGAGATGAAAAGGTTAATCTGCATCCTGAACCAGTTTAAGGGCATTTTTAAGTTTTCACCTGCATGATCGAACGCAACGCCAGCGGCTTCCTGACCATCTTCAGCAAAGCCGAACACCTCTTCAGTCGACTCACACACGTGCTGGACAAGTTTAAGGTACGGCTGACTGCGTTCCAAAACCTACTGAGCTGCCTAAACAGGTAACATCACATGCACCAATGAGAAGGCTTTAGGCAGCAAAATTTAGCTTCCTTTTAAGATGCCAGCTTTTGACCAAAAATAACATTGAATACAGTAATTGGTTTTCAAAAGTTTTATATTCATAAGGTTTTTTGTTTTTTGAAAAAAATTAATACTTTTATTCAACAAAGACACCGATCCATTTTTTATTTTGAGCAGCTTATTTTTCCTGAGCAGCAAATCAGCATATTAGAATGATTTCTGAAGATCATGTGACACTGAAGACTGGAGTAATGATGCTGAAAATTCAGCTTTGATCAAAAAAATAAATGACCGTTTTCACAGTATCTTTCAGGTAGTAACAGTTATCCCTACTTTAAATGAATTTTAATAGTTCACAATATTACTAGTCTTTTACTGCATTTTTGATCAAATAATGCAACCTGAGCAGAAGAGACATCTTTAAAAAATTCTATCTATCTATCTATCTATCTATCTATCTATCTATCTATCTATCTATCTATCTATCTATCTATCTTCACGGTGGATTCCAGTTATATTAGAACATCAGAACACAAAGGGAATTTCAGCAAGTAAAGGTCATGAACTGAGGTCATTGTACAGTGATGTTCTAGAAAACACCATAAACACCCACCCACACACGTCTACATTACATTACAGACATTACCTGTGGCTTAAAACTGAGCCAACTGCTTACCTAGACATCTTGAACGCACAAGTGATGCGCAAAAATGCATTTATTGCTAATGCATTCTCATTCTTGAAATGCTGTCAGTTGTGGTTTAGAAAACACTTGTCAAAGGTTGTTCTTGTGCCGCTTTGATACGGTCACGGGGAATCCTGGCCCACTCGCACACAAACTCACTTCTGATTTCTGCCGCCCACACAGAGGGGAAACGAGCCCAACGCTTCCTCTTTAGCAGCGAGACTAGGAAAACTCATACAAGCCACTCTGTCTCAGATCTGCGTATCTGTTCACAGCAGATGTCCGATCATTGGGCAGGTGCTGCTTTAATTAGCCGTGTAAAACTCTCTGTACGCTGATGATGATCCATCATCATACTTTCATTAACTCTCACGCTCTACAAGTCAGAAAAGTTGCCTAATGTATGCAAAATACACCCTAGAGTTTCTAATGTGGGTGCTCTTTCCAAATCTGAAATGACAGCTCAGCGTTTTGCTCATTTCATCACTTCATGAGAAAGAGACCTAATAAAAGCTTTTGTAGAAACGTTGAAGTGGTTTATTTAAGTTTTGCTGGATTGGAGTTTTTTTAAGTGGCTATTAACGGAAGGGTAGCTTTGCGACCTAAACTTTTGAGATTTCCAGCATGTGCCAAAATAGCTCATAATCAGCATATAATCGATTCATATGAGTTTAGTATCTGTATGAATGGGTTTCTTCAACTTTTGAACCTAAACTCCTTTTAAGAGACTGGTTTTACTTCAGTGCCAAAGTGATTTATTGCACTAAAGTGTGACCTTAAATGACCTTAAAATAAATCTTTGAAATGTTTGAATAAAAAAATAAATTAGTAAACAAATCCAATAAAAATGACAGAAGCAAAATTACTAATCTCAAATTAAATTGAAAACTGAAAATATATATAAATAAAAGCTAATCAAAATATTAATTACATTAATAATAATATAATAGTATATAAGTAATACTATTTTTGTTGTGAGTCCATATTAAACATTGTCTGGGTTGTATTGCTGTTACAGTAGCTTCTACAAGCAGCAGAGGAAATTGCAGTAGAGTTTGTTTGCAAGGCATGACCTTTGACATTAAGAACAAAAGATATGGGAAGCATTTTCTGCTCCTTTTTTAAGTTGAACAGCCTGTTTATTTGGCTGATTATATGGTTAGTCACATTACTATTTACATCCTTGACGTCCACAACAAACCTGTTAAGACCTACGGTTAATAGATTTCATTTTTAATGTAGCACATAAGAAAATCCATGAAGAATTTATGCATGTGAACTATAACATCAAACTTCCTGAGATGTTTGCATGCTTGATTATTTGATGTCCGTTATAAATCTCCATCCCTGTGTGTCTGTGTTCAGTACTGGGTGGCTCTGGGGCAGGTGGAGAAACATCTTCACAGTGTACAGGACTGGGAGAGGAACTTTAAAGCTCTCAAAGCCAAAGGAAAAGAGGATGCCCAGGTATCTGCCTGTGTGTGTGTGTGGCGTGTGTGTGTTGTGTGTGCAGCACAGAGAAGGTTCGACTGCATCACGGTGAACTGTGAACCCGTCAGAGTGGCAGTGGACGATCTCATCTAGAGGCTGACGCTCTGCTGACGTCCCGCAGGAGATCCATCCAGGGTGAGATCAGATGTTCAACACGCACTTTACAGCGCTCATGGTGTTTAAAGACAACATGCACATCTAAACTAGTGTTGTTACTGTTAACTAAAACTACAACTTTTTCGATAATTGAAGTGAAGTTGAAATGATGTAAGATACAACTAACAACTAACTGAAATAAAATGGACCATTTTCACAGACTGTGATGACTCATTTCCACAGTGATTTTTTCTTATAGATATTTTCTTTTTTTTTTAAATGTAATGTACATTTATAAGACTATACGTTATTATTTTTTAAAATTGTATTACTTTTTATAACCTTGCGATTAAATTACAGGAAAATGTGGAAATGGTTTATAAGTTTAAGTTGACGTACTAAAATTACTAAAAAAATAAAGCAAAATATTTTAATTGCTAAAATTATTATTAATTTTTAATGATTATTTTTAAATTAAACAAACCCAAAACCAATACAATAACAATACCACATAACATAATAACAAAAAGTAAAACAAATAAAAATAAAGAATAATAAAGCGAAGTAAAGAAAAATAATTAGAAAAAGTATAAGAAAATAAAAAAACAATAAGCATGACAAACAAGCCATAAGAAGAAAACTTACAAAAAACAAAAAATAATGCTAATAAATAAACAATTTAAAAATTTTAAAAAAAGAGCAAAGGCCATAAACATTAGTAAATAAAACAAGACAAAATAGCTAAATAGAAATAATTAAAAAGAACCAAAAATGTAAACATTCAAAATTACAAAAACAAACAAAAATTAGTTAATGAAAATAAAAAAACTAATAAAATGCAAGGCACATAAACAAAAATTACGAACCAAAAAAATTAAATAAGCTAAGTATAAAATGCAAAAGTTCATAAAAATAGCTTAAACGATCGTGCCTATATATTAAAAATAAAACAAATATAATAATCTTATATTTAAAATAAAGGAAGATGGGACCGTGATGTTGGTGGCCAGTTTGTGCCCATTCTTGGAATTTGTGCTCGCATTTCACACACACGCAGTGTATGTGAACACACACACACACACACACACACTGCAGTGATGTGAACACACCCACACAACACACACACACACAAAAGCACACACACACACACACACACACTAATACACACACACACCACACACACACACAGCACACACACACGCGCACACACACTGCAGTGAGATGTAACACACCCACACCACACACACCGCAGTGATATGTTGAACAACACACACACACACACACACACACACACCACACACACACTGCAGTGGGCGATGTGAACACACAAGCACACACACCCACACACACACACACACAGACAGACGCACACACACCTGCAGTGAGATGTTAACACACACACACACACACACCCTGTGCAGTGGATGTGAACACAGCACTCACACACACACCCACACACACCACACACACCACTGCAGTGAGATGTTCACACACACACACATACACACACAAGCCACACACACACACACACTTCAGTTATATGGACACACACACACACACACACACAACACGCGTGAATGTTAAACACCCGCCACCACACACACCACACACACCCACTGCGTGAGATGTGAACCACACACAACACACACCACCCCCCCACGCACACAACATACGCACCCACACACTGCAGTGCGATGTGAAACACACACACACCCCCACACCACACACACACACACTGTGAACCCACACCCTAAGCCATATTACCTGCAGTTGTATGTGGGAGCAGTTGGGGTTTCGTTGCCTTGTTTAAGGTTCTCATCCTCAGTCTTGGGTATTGAGGGTGGAGAGCACTGGTTATTCACTCCACTCCATCCTACCATTCCTGCCGACCTGAGACTCCACCTGCGACCTTTGCTAAGGCCCACTCTCTACCCAGTAGGCACGACCCCCCCCCCCTCCCACCCGCCCAAAATGTAAAGTATAAAAAGGAAAGCTAGTTCAAAATAATAATAAATGCTATAATAGTCTGTAAATAGTACAAACTCAACTGATCCTAACAGGCACATTCTGTGACAGATCTTTCCAGCGGTGTTCAGTAGATCAGTGTAACACTGACCTCTGCTGGTCGTATATGCCCTGTGTGTGTTCACCTATTTAATACTGCTGTCCTGTTGGTGTGTGTGTGTGTGCAGGTTTGTTGTTTGGTGTGTTCATGTGTAAATGCTGTTGTTGTGACGTCGTGTGCAGATTCTGCCTCCGTTCCAGCAGACGGGTGGAGGACTGGACACCATCAGCTCCCTGAGAGCCTCATGCGCTCATGGTGGAGAGTCATCAGCTCATGATTAAAGAGCAGGTACAAACACACACCACACATACACACACTAATGCAGACACACAACTGTTTTGTTCATTATTCTGATTTTCCACAATAACCAGAGGAATTTTGCAACATATTTATGCCTTTTTTCCTTTAATAATAATTCACGTGTGCATCTTTACCTACAATGTCATAAACTTATTTTATTTCATTTCACATTTTCATTTAGTCAAACTACTTAAATCACTAAAACAGAAATTAATATTAATAAAAGTTAAAAAGACATTTAAAAAAAAAGTACAAAACAGAATTACTAAAACCTTGAAATTCAAATGAAAATGGAAAATATAAAAATTAATTTTCCACAATAATCAATAATTTGCAAATAGATTTGTCTTATTTTATTTTATACAACACTGTTTCATTGTGTGTATTTACCTACAATGATGTTAATTAAAATAAAATGAACATTAACCCGAAATTATTTATTTTATTTCCATTTATTCAATTTCAAGCCAAATGTCAGTTTCAAATCTTTTATGTAGTTGAAGTACTTAAATTACTAAAATTAAAAATGAATTAAAAAACAAAAGCACAACAAAATTACTAAAACTTTAAAATGAAAATGAAAAAAAAACTAATTCGAAATATTTATAATTAGTCTATTAATTTAAATAAAATATTTAATAGTTGAATTTGTATGTAAAATACTAAAACTAAAATGGAAATAGCAAAACTATTAACAAATAGTTAACAAAAAATTAACAAAACTAAAAAAACAATAAAAATGACAAAAACACAACAAAAATACTAAAACTTTAACTAAAAATAAAATCTAATTCAAAATATTAAAAAAAATACTATGATAGGATTTGAGCGATACTAAAAAAAACAATCATAAACAAGCAGTCAGTAATTAGACTACACCTGTGCATTCCAGTAAGTCAGTCACTTAACTAAATACAACAGATTCAGAGATTCATTAAAAATGTACCTGCTAAAATGAGTCATCAGTTGAGGCATCGTTAGTTAAGCGACATGTGTGTGAAACACACACACACACACCACCCTCACGCACTCACTCACTCACTCACACACCCCCACACACACACTGTTGTGTTTTTGTGAAAAGTGGGGACTCTCCATAGGCGTAATGTTTTTATACTGTACAAACCGTATTTTCTATTGCCCTATACAAACCCTACACCTAAACCTACCCCTTTCAGGAAACTTTGTGCATTTTTACTTTATCAATAAAACTCACTCTGTATGATTTATAAGTTTTTGAAAAGTGGGGACATGGGGTAATGTTCTGAAAAGTTACCTTCTCCTTGTAATACCTGTCATAACCATGTCATTATACAAATTTGTGTCCTCATTTGTCACAAAAACGCCTCACACACTATCACTCACACTATCACACTCACACTCACACTCTCACACTCTCACACCCACACACCCACACACTCTCACACCCACCCACACACTCAACAACTCCCACCCACACACTCACTCCCCTCACCCTCACACTCACACTCCACCTCACCGCACACTCACACTCACAGACACTCCACTCACACCCACAACACTCACACCCACACAACACAGACCACACACCGCCTCCTCTGGGTCTCCCAGTGGCGTGGATGAAGGGGAACGCAAGGCTCGGTGGGCCAGGGTCACATGCAGAAGTTCAGAGCTCGCTTGGACCAGCCCTCAAACCCGGCATGACATTCATCGCGTCAGGTACACGAGACTCTGCAGCGCTGCGTTCGAACTCCGCGACATATGATCCGAGTTGCGACGATCTGGAGAACCCGCAAAAAAACTCCTCTGGCGCCACGCATACGCTGCAGATTGGGCTTTAACGAGAGTTTCAGGCAGGGACTCATGGATGACATGCAGAGCAGGGCTGTCATTTTCCTTCCGGTTGTTGGATGTGACCTGTGGCCAAGTATGGTGACCATACTCGGAAAAAAAAACAAAAAATTTTTAGCGTCCTGCTGCTTTTATCCCATCCAAAGTGCGCACACACAGCAGTGAACACACAAACACCGTGAACACACACCTGGAGCAAGTGGGCAGCCATTTATGCTGCGGCGTAAATGTTGGGGAGCAGTTGGGGGTTCGGTGCCTGCTCAAGGGCACCTCAGTCGTGGTATTGAAGGTGGAAGAGAGCGCTGGTTATTTACTCCCCCCACCTACAATCCCTGCCTTTATGAGACAACCTTGGCTTACGAGTCCGACTCTCTAACCATTAGGCCACGACTTCCCCTCAGTCATAGGTCACAGTCATAGCACTCACACTGAGAACATTTCATTTGATGAACTATTGTCAGATACACAGAAACCCAAAGGTCTTCACTCATCAAACTCATCAAAATAATTTTAACATGAAGAAATTGTGATAGAAATACAGTTACTTATATTACTGTTGTACAGTAAAATGTACTTACTCAAAGTCCCGGTAATAATAAAAATTTATAATAATAAATAAAAAAAATGTTTTAATTTAAAAACTATTAATACTTTATGTAATAATATCACACAGATGTTTTTCAATGTTTTAATTTTAATAGTAAATCTGTAATATGCAGCATTTTGTTTGCCAAAAAATAAACGCTGTTTGTGATAGCACATTTGTATTAAATCATAAATACAGAAAAATGTATACGAAAAACACAGAATTTCTTCCTATTATTATAAAAATTGCAATAAAGTTATATAAATTCAATTGATTAGACCTGCTTTGATGATTAAAATCTAAAGCGAAAAATTTAAATGGATGACATAATTTTGGAAAAACAAAACTGAATTTTGAAAAAATATAAGACCCGAAATGTAGTTTTTTAAATCTTTAATAAATTGTTATTAAATGTTGTATGAGATTCTTGATTTAAATTGATTAGACATGCTTGATTACTAAAATGTAATTAAACTGTTTTTTAAACAGAACCCAAAAAGCAAAAAATTAAACGGAAGAAACTCAATCCAGAAAAATAAAAGCGAAAAACAACATTTGGGAAAAACCACACATGGTCTGGAACATCAGACGCATCAGGAGGAATTTCTACAAAGGTTCATGGACATTCAGAGTCTTTGTGTCTGAAACACATTCAGCATTCATCCAGGACTGAGACACACTGTGTTTTCCCTGCAGGAGTAAGACTCACATGTTCGAGGAGTTTCTGTTCGCGTGGCACGACGTCTGAGGAAGCTGGAGGAGCACAGCAGCATGTCTGTCACACTGCAGAAGGAAGAGGTCTGACAGCTGGATCATCCAGTTATTTACTAGTATTCTGTGGAAATTCTGCTGTATGTGTGGATTGGTCATGTTCAGGTCATTTGGAGTGTTTGTTATAGTTGAAATCAGTGCTGCTACTAACTTAACTAGGCTTGCATTTTTCAGTATTGTGACAGAAGATTAGATTTTTTCCAATAACTACAATCAGTAGCTACTTTATTATTTCATTTCTCTCTCAGGTAATCTGAATCAGTTTAGTGAATTCATTTGGATGGTTCATTTCAATTAATATAAATAAGTATATTAACTGTGTAATTGATAATTAAATAATATTTAAAAAAATAAATTGACTTGTTTAGGACATGGTGCTTGTGTGTTTAGCGTTTTCGTTCAAATAAGTGTTTTTTGTTTGTTGTTGTTTTTTTTTTGGGGGCTGTGTGGGTAAGAAAGGGAGGATAGTTTATATATCAATCTACAACCTAAGCTTTGTTATTGCATAAGTATATTTTAGAAATAATTGTAATAACTGGGTGCGCGGGGTGGTATACAAATGAATAAAAAACTCTAACTCTGACATGTCATAACACACACATGAATAAACACAAAAATATTTTATATTGTAAACCGCAACATAAAACCCAAAATTTAAAGAAGGCCACGATATTTGAATATTCTCTATGCCATAATATGTCATATATATATATATATGTATAATATCTTTAATTCGATATGCATCTATATACAAGTATGTCATTTATGTGATATAAATAATTTTGTAAAAATATTTTTAATTATAAAATTAATTACAAATAAGTAAAAACAGCTTATTAAAGCTACTAATTTTTCAAAATGTAAATCTGGAGTTAACTACTTACAATGATGTGATTTATATGATTATTATTCAATTATTGCTACTTTAATTGTATATATTTGTTGCTGGGCTAAACAGGTGTGCTAAGGATGCAGCTGTGTGTTTTAGGCTGTGGTTCCAGTGTTGAAGTACGTGCGAGGTGAGCAGCTCTCTCAGGAACACTCTGCCCAGAGAACCACACCAGGAGACTGCAGTTCAGAAGACTGCTGCGAGCCCTGGAGCGTCAATGTCACAAACACACTTCAGGTCAATGCTTTCCTGTCACGCACTGCAAAAAAATCCTTTCCTTCTTTAGTATTGTGTATTATCTGTGTTGTGTTATTTCAATTTCAGCTTATTCTTTTTCCGTGTCAATTTTTTGTCCTTAACAACGTGACACCCTGCAAAAAAATCATTTTTGTCTTTGGTTTCCATACAAATATCTAAAAACTTCTTAAGTCAAGATACAAGCACATTACTAATAATTAAATTAATAATATACTAAAAATCCTAATAGATATTAAGAATTGTTTTCTGAAAAAGTGAGTTTAAGTTTAAACAGAAAAAAATATCTGCCAAAGGATTTTTTTCATATATGATTTATTTATACATAGATTTAAATAATTAATACAAAATAAAATGTTACTGTTCTGTTCTATTTGTTTATGTGTTTAAATTTAAAATTTATTATTTTATTTAACTATAATATGTGATGTATGTAGAGATATTTTAATAATATGACTACTACTACTAATCAAAGATATAGTTACAGTTATATTAAATATATATAATTTTAAATTAAATCTATGCTTTACCTCTAGGAATTCATTGAGGGATTTCTGCAAGTGCTTAAAAAATAATTTCTAAGTAGGAAAATACTAAGTAAGAAAATCATTATTTACAGTGTGGTAATGTCTGTTTAGGACAAAAAGTTAGATTAACATGGAAAAGAAGCAATTGTATTGAATAAATGCACTATTTAGTCTGTTTATGAACGTTACCTGGCCTCTATTGGCGTTTCTGTGTCCGTGACAGGATCTGAACCGTCGCGCTCAGGCCGAGGTCACCATCCGCGAGGCCCTGCGGGAGCTGGAGCTGTGGGGCGCCGGCGCGTGTTTCTCCCTGACGGACTACACGGACAGTCAGGGTGGCTCTCTGCGTGTCATCAAGGACTGGAGGGACACGGTCAACCAGGTGGGCGACAACCACTGCCTGCTGCAGTCGCTCAAAGACTCGCCCTATTACCTGCGCTTCCAGGACAAACTGTCGCTGTGGGAAACACGGCTGGCTGACCTCGACGAGTACCTCCAGAACCTCAACACCATCCAGAAGAAGTGGGTCTAACTCGAGCCCATATTTGGGCATGGGGTGTTGCCGCGGGAACAGGCCCGCTTTCAGAGGGTGGACCAGGATTTCAGGTGAGCGGGGAGGAAGGGAGGGGATGCTGGGACAGGTGTGAGACAGATGAGTGTAGAATCGCTCACCAGTGTCTGTGCGTTTAGGGCCATCACGTCAGACGTTCAGAGGGACAGCAGGGTCACGTCTCTCAGCACTCGAGCTGGAATCAGGAACTCCCTCGTCACCATCCTGGACCAGTTACAGTGCTGCCAGAAATCCCTCAATGAATTCCTGGAGGTGAAGCCTATATTTAAATATATAATATGTAAATAAATATATACATAAAATTATAATTATAATAAAAACAATATAATAATATTATAAAAACATTGTTTTATAATATGAATTTTTTTGTGCTTGAATTCTTTTGTCCTTATTTAACACCACTTCCAAGTCCTTATTTATATGAAATACAATGACAATATAGTTTTTTTTCTCAATGTGTAATAACGCCAAGCATGTTGCCTACTGAGAGTTACAACACAATATATCGATTATTAATATTTTAAGATCCTCTTAACTCCTGACATATCGCTGGATCATATCAAAGCACGAATAGCAACATAATTTAAAATAAACCATCAAAAATAATGGAGAATGTATATAATATGAGACAATATAATGTTAATAGATATCTATATATATATATATAATATATATTTATGTATTATACACACAAACCATTAATAATACTTCAATTAACCATCAAAAGTAACAAACAAAATTGCACTATAGTAAAAAAAAAAACCATTTTTAATTTAGCAATTAATTCATTTTTGCCTTTTTTTATGTTTTTGCTATGCTGGTAGAAATAATAAATATAAAAACCTTAAATTAATATAATCAAAACGATGTTACTTATTTATAAATTTAATTTTTGAAATTAATGTTAAATAATTGAGAGGTTTTCCTTTATTTTCATGATAGTTCACTCCTCAGGAAATCGTTCTGACCGTTTCCTCGGTTTTAAACTTCACTGGAGCAACATCTACTGGCGATTCTCGTACGGCCACAAACCACCTACTGTCAAACACACACACCTGAAGAAACTCTTTGCAGGTAACACACACACCACACAACACACACCTGTTTCACAGTTATCACACAAGCAGCTGCATATAGACGTGGGATATTGTGTTTTGAAGGCCACCTCATGTTGAGTTTGCTCCGAGGTTCAAGCTAGCATCAAGCCATGAAATCACTGGGGCACTATCTCCACTATCCTGTGTTTTAATTTGTCTCATGCTTTGGGCTATGGTGTGACATGCTGGTTTAATTATTTTCAGTATGTAGGTTGGTGTGTGTTGTGTGGCTTAATATTTGATTCATTAGATTTAATATTCATTTAATGTTTGGGGTTTTTGGTATTAATTTGGTATTCCTTCTAATATTTTTTTGTATTATGTTATTTTTTATTAATATTTAATTTGTGGGTTGGTGCCAGGTTTGAGATATATTTATTTTTCAATATTTTCGAATTAATTATTAATATTTAATTATTTAATTTAGTGGTTGGTGTCATGTCTCGGTTTTACAGTATCTTATAAATATATTTAAATAAATAAATTATATTTAAAATAAATATAATTAAAATTATATAGTTAGTATTATAGTGATAATTAACTATACTGTATGTAAAACCTGCCACCAACCCACAAAATTACAATTAAAATGAAAGAATAACATATCTATAAATTGTAATTTTTAAATACAAAAATGCTGTATATAAATATATTTTGTTTCATATTTAATATTCCTTTAATTTTGTGGGTTTGTCAGGTTTGGCTGACGGAGATGAAAAACACTCTTCTGTGTGAGTGTGTGAATGCCGGAAAGAAAGGAAACGTGGATCCCACCGCTTCCCTTCTCAGGTAACACACACACACACGCATGCACGTCTCTTCAGAAACACCCATGAGTCTCTGCGGTTCAGCTGAAGTCACTGTGGAGTGACTCTGTGCCTCAGAGCAGATCCAGTTCACAGCGGACCACACTGCAGGTACACCGACACCTGACTGTCTGTGTGACTTTAAATTATATCAGTAATATTTATAACACCTTTCATATTTGCTGTTATTTGTCTATTTTTTTAAATTATTGTTTGAGAAAAGGATAAATTAAATATAATTAGAATATTTAATTAGTTTGAATTATAATACACACACTAGGGCTGTCAAATAAAAATATTCATTGAATTTAAAATAAAAATCAACATTTGAATGCAAAAAAATTTTAGGTGTGCGTTAAGGCAGCCCATAGACAGTGAGGCAGCCTTATCAGCGGCGCACGAGATGCGATGACAATGTAAGTGTCGTTGCATTGTAATGTTTTTGTTAGTCTGTCCAGTTGAAGCCACTAGATGCGGCGCTGTTGCGTTGTTCATTAAAAATATTGTGGAAAGAGACCATAGTGCAGAGAAAACCGAAACCAAACTGTTCACACAGAATGCATATTTGGTGCATTTTCTACAGGGACATCTATCAACACTTCACTCTCGTCTCCGCATGTTTAGAAAGCCATGCAAAACTATGTTTAACTTTGAAAAAAACATACCTCAAGAATTTATGGCGGGGGTTTTTCCCCCATCTCACTGCATCTCATGATTTTAAATGAAAAATGTACTCTGTGTGATTTTGGTCCTTTGTATGCACGTACGTGATGCTGTTTTGTTTATAGTTGTTTATGCAACTTAATTATAATTGGTTTATAAATATCATTTTAAACATTATGCACTTTTTTCACAGTCATGTTATTTGAATAAACGTGCATTTGTAATATTTTGCTCGATGCACCCTGTTGTGGCCAAAAGCTTTTTTTCACCCTTACTGAAATTATGCCTTTCAAATTCAAATATAATTCGAATATTGATAATATTGATTGATTTATTTGATTTTTTTCAGCATTTTGATGACCACCGTAAACACACCCCCACACACCATATAAATGAAAATTATTATATTATGTTATTAATCATTATTATATTATATAATGAATTTAGTGAAGAAATAATTATAGAACAAGGTCCAGACAAATGTCCCCAGCAGTGAGGTAAATTTGACAAAACATTCCTCAAAAATAATAAATAATTACTATAATTGGTATTCATTGTAATTATAATAAATGGTCTGTTCACATTTTGAAATGGCAAGTGTGTGTGTGTGTGTGTGTTTCAATGACACTGCTCTGGGTTTTTAATTTCTTTAATGTGAATTTCAGTGTTTTTTCTGACTGCAGGCGATTCAGAATGAAGCCTTTAATTTTCTGGCTGCATATTTACAGCGTTCGCTAATTATCAGGTTAATCAAGTGAATGAAGCGATGTGAATATCCATAAAGCTCTTTACTCCGTTTATGAGCTCAGGGGTTTATTCACTGCGATTCACCATAAATTGAAGTAAATGGAGCTTCTGATGAGTCTCACTGTTAACAGTGATTATGGCTAATTCTGCTTATAAGTCACCCTGGAGAAACTGCTGCTGCACGGTGGAAATGGTCCATTACAAACACTTGCCTCTGTTTGATAAAAACACATTACATGCTCTCCACCCCTGCTCCCAATCTAATCTGCTCTTCAAATGTGTGTGTTTTTGAGGACTTGTTCATTATTAGTAGTGCTTGCTTTGAACAAACCCTAACACTATTCAACTTCAGCTTTTATTAGCTGTTAATGTGAGTTTGATGGTTTTGTCTTGTAGAATGAAGAGTTCTGCACTTGAAACTGAAGGCTCTGATTCTGGACGTGATTCACAACATCTCAGATGCTCAGATTCACAGCACCGATGACTGGATCTGGAAAAAACAACTGCGATTCTACCTGAACGCAGAACAGCGCTGCTCCATACTAGAGGTCGACCGATAGTGGATTTTGCCGATAATGATAGCTAGGTTGGACCACACTGGCCGATAGCGATTAATTAACCGATAGTTTTTAAAATGGATACTGAACAAAAACTAAAATAGTGCTTTATTAAAAAAAACAGTACTGAACCATACTAATAGTAGTAGTTGTAGTAGTAATAATAATAATAGTAATAGTAAATGTTGAAATTAACACACTCTAACAAGGAACAATACTTATACAGCTTTCATTAGGGGTGTAACGGTATGCGTATCGTGTACCAAACGGTTCACGGGCAAATTCCAAATGGAAGTGATCATCCCTATCCCCTTGGAGTGGGGATTTTGGAGTGAGCAGGGCACGTGCATGCCATTATGTAGCTGTTTGGAATGCACTTGGCAAAGGGAGCGATGTAATTTCCTCATTATCTTCAGCTGGGATGTTCCGGTGACAACGCAGCATGGTGTCCATCAGCAGATGCCGCTGTTTTAATGTCATAAATGTCTTTTTTATTGTTGTTAGCATAACTGTTGCAAATAAACATGCATTTTATGTTTTAAAAAGTTTTTAAAATATGCTATAATATATATATAAAAAATATAGATAGTAAAACTTGTTTAAAATATAAATGTATATTGTTTTTAGGCCGTGGTCCTCCGCGAACCTGCTGTAGCAACGAGTGAGTACTTACAATTACAAAACCATTCTATAAATTGTCAATTTCAGCACTTGCAAACGGATAGCTACTCCTAAGAAATCACTTACCGGATCGTTCACCCAAAATGACAGTTGATGTGGCACTGCTTACCCCCAGGTGCATCCCAAGATGTAGTGACTTTGTTCTTCAGCAGAACACAACAAAGATTGTTTAATTTAACTGTTGCATCTGTCAGAAACCTTACCAAACACAACAATTAAATCCTGCGGCTCGTTCATGATACATTGATGTGTCAAGGACAGGAAACGTCGGGTCCTGTGCACGAAACGATCGGTTTTTATATTGTTTTTTACCTCTGATTTTCACCGCAATGTCCAAACTGTCTATCCTGCGCCACGCAGTGGACCCTTGACACTCCTAATTGAGATTGTAGATAGAGTGTCAATGGTCCATTTGATAGATAGGTGGCGGTAATGCACTTATACAGTAAGTCTGTGATCCGCCGTAAAGCAACAAGAAGAAGACGATGCCCGCTGTCAAGGACGCTCTCGACAACAGTTTTCGGATCCATGCGGTGAAATCATAGGTAAAACAAATTATAAATACTGTTCAGTTTCTTGCACAGACCGATCGTTTGGTGTCTTTACACATTAATGTATCGTCACGAGCTGCAGGGTTTAATTTGGTTTTGTTTGTGTATGTTTTTTTGACTCTCAAAGCTGTGATTCCCATCCACTTGCATTATAAGACTGACAGACTGCAACGGTTTGACTTAAAAATCTTCGTTTGTGTTCTACTGAAGTCACCTACATCTTGGATGCCCTGGGGGTAAGCAGATAAACATCACATTTTCATTTTTGGGTGAACTATCCCTTTAAAGCAGGGCTACGTGCGATTGTGTTAAGTGCATTTATGGGAAGCACACGTGAAACAATAACGAACGTTCATAAAATGACTCGTAGAAAACGCTCTTAAGCGCTAAGATCAGTTGTTATCGAGAACCGCAGTATTTTCATGTGGACCTGTGTGTGTGTTGCAGTGATGATGACACTGACGTGAGCTCTCTCGTGAAATCGTGGCTGAAGAGAGAAGATGAAGACAACAGGATGAATCTGGAGAACTGGCTCAATGATTATTTCCACAGAGCTCTGGTCTGGGTTCTCAAACAGGTCCTGTGACACACCGTTATGTAACACTGAGCCTACATGCTCACAGCATCATAAACATCCCTGTTTCTCTCTGCAGAGTGATTTTGTGGTGGACACCAGTCTGGTCGGGACGGTGCAGAACGGTTTGTCCCATCTGAGAGGGGTCAGAGAGCGAGGGCAGTTTGTTGTGGGACTCATCCGTGGTTTGGGAGGAAATCTCACGCTCAAATGCTGCCAGGAGTTCGCCAAGGAGGTCAGAGCTGCCCTGATTTGTGGGAAATGTAATTTCATGCCTGCTCAGCCTTGCCGCCCGTCATTAAATTTAGGAGCCGCTCCCTTAGATTAACGCTTATGACCAGTCATAATTTAAAACTTCAGTTTTAAAGAAGCAGCAGCGTCTCAGGCAGTGAAACTTTGATGTGAGATGGTCAGGGGTCACAATGGTCTACATTTTATGTTGTCCACTCTTAATGTCACTCAAGGTTTCTTGCAGCATAAAAAGTCATCATTTAGTTTTCATGGTCATTTTCTTGTCATTTTCTTTCTGACCAGTTAAGATAAACGTGTTTTGCTATTGTATCTTTTAAAGGGGTCATATGATGTTGCTAAAAAGAACATTATTTTGTGTATTTGGTGTAATGAAATGTGTTTATGCGGTCTAAGGTTAAAAAAACACATTATTTTCCACATACTGTACATTATTGTTTCTCCTCTATGCCCCGCCTTTCTGAAACGTGTCGATTTTTACAAAGCTCATCGTCTGAAAAGCGAGGTGTGCTGTGATTGGCCAGCTATCCTAATACCTCAAGCGTGTGACGGAAATGTTACGCCCCTCACCATACTGTGATGATGCCCTGTCCGGCCGAAGCGACAGACAAAAACATGAAAACCCATTATAAACTAGGCATTCGTTGCATCCAGTGGGGACATAATCAGGATTATAATGACGTATTACGTCTTTTTACGCGTTGTGTTGCATCGCTCGCGTAAACTAAACCATGTCTGCATTTGTGATCGGAAAAAATGACAAACAACAAGCGCTACTCTACAATGCCCAAAAAAACTTGCTTTACATCGAAAAAACTAATAAAATATAAAAACGCTTTAATATAAAAAAACGTACTGCAGAAAAAAAAAAAAAAAAAAAAAACAGTCTTGTGTCACGAATCCGGTCCATGGACTTCCGTCTGCTAGCCATCAGAGGTCACCCTTTCCATTTTAATTGACTCTCGCACTACACACTGTTGCACATCACTCCGGACTACATAGCCCATCATTCATTGCACTGATTGCACACAGCACTGATGTTTGCCCACAGCTGTTTCAACTGATTGCACACAGCACTGATTCCACACAGCTGTTTTCCCTGATGGCACACAGCACTGATTGCACACAGCTGTTTCATATCAATCACTCACTATTTAACACTCCCTCTGATCCCTTCCCTCTGCCGAGTATTGTATAGCATTTATCACTCCCTTAGCGATACTACTACGGATCCTGGCTAGTTTGTCCATAGCCTTAATTTAGTCTTGCCTTGTCTGTTTTCTCGTGTCCTGATCTTTGCCTGTTTTCTTGGATTTCTCCCTCTTGTCTCGCCCCTGTTATTCTGTCTGCTGATCGGTGACCTATGCTAGCCCTAGGACTTTTCTTGTGTTTTTTGCCCGCCATATACCGGTTTGCCATTGTTCGACCCTGCCTGTTACAACCACGTCTCTTAAATAAAAGCTTGCAGATGGATCCACACAGCTCACGTCCTCGTCACCCCGTCACTGTGGATCAGAACAGCCGGCATTGTATTCTACTCTCCCAGGATCAGGAAACATTCTTCCATAAAATGCGCTGCACACATCTGAATTTTGGGGTTGAACTGTTCTGGAACAGTGTTTTAATACAACTTAACCACTGATTTCTAGTTGTGTCCTCTTTTGTAAGGCCAAACAAATTAGTTTCGCTTTCACAACGACACAGCGTCACACACGCGGGCTAGATTGAGGACGGCCTTCTGAGTGGGCAAGGCGGCGGGCTTGAAGAACGGCGCTGGCCGCGGATCGACGAATGGCTTTTGCGCAACCACATGTGCCGACCGAGCTGGACTCTGCTTCATTCCCCACGGTGAAAGCCATCCGGTGATCCCCAGCGCGAAGTTGATGTATATTTCCTCAGCGACCAGCACGGATCATCTCTAGGCATGACGAAGTGGATATCGATCTCTTTTGTAAGGCCAAACAAAGTAGTTTCGTTTTCACAACGAAACACACAGCGTTTTCACGACATGGCGGCGGCATCAACAATACTACAGCGAGAATAAAAGTTACGCCTTCTTTCTTTGCGTGAACATTTGGGCGGTGTTATGCAAATCTTCCCACATTGTGACGTAGACATGTGGGGGCGTGTTAGAACGAGCCGTTTTTGGTAGGCGTGGCTGACTCTTAACTTTTGTAAAGAATATCTCTTTGGATTTGAGACTTTAGTCTTTGCAACTTTACAGATCTTCTTTATGCACCAAGAGCTTGTAACACTCCGAAGAGAAAGGACAAATTTAAATCGCATCAATATGACCCCTTTAATAAAGAAATATGATGTTGCTTCTCTAATTTTACATGCAAATATAGCTGAAAACACGGCACAGGAATTGTCTTTGCTTATGTCATGTGTATTTGATTTCATCAGACGACGGCTCAATTATAAATCAGGATTTTTGTGCAGATTAACATCTTGGAAAGGAGAGCTGGTTGTAGTCTTAAAGGGCCACATTTCAGTCACTATTTTATATTTATCCAACAGAAACAGTAAATTATATAAATGAAAACCGCTTTATTGAGAATTTGGCTAAATTAAAATACAGTATGTGAGCACAGAGAGGCAAACAAATGTAAAAGGAAATACGACTCGATGACGTCATGTATATGCTAATTAGCAAATGACGTCATCTAGCGACATTTAGCGACTTTTCAAACTGGCTTTAGCTACTTTCCATTGAAAGAAGTTGGCAACACTGGAGCAGAGCAGCTTACTGAAGACCAAGCACTTCGAAGCGGACGCCGCCCTGCATGAAATCACCACATCATGCAGGTGTGTGTAAACAAACACACGGAGTGCATTTGTGACCCGTGCTGGCAAAAGGAGTTGGAATGCACACGGTCTAATTTTGAGCTACAGGCAAAAGAAGTGAAAAATGTCAGTTTTGGTCGAATTTGAGGTTTTCACAAAAATGAGTTCATTAAGCCCTCTTCTAGCTATCCCAATGCTCGTAATAGTAATGAAACATCTAAAATGATCTTTATTTGTGTGTTATCTGAAGGAAGTCCACCCTTTTCCTCCGCTCACTTCTGGATGACTGCTGCTGCTTCTCAGTTGGTAGGTCTATTGTTGCAAAGTGCAGGCTTCCAGCTTTTTATGCTTTATTAATTCAATGCCACAAGAACATGAGGTATTACATATTCACATTATCAAATTAACATTATTAGCTGCCAGAGAAAAAAAAGAAGAAAAAAAGGAAGAAAATTACATAAAGTTCAATGCTTTCAGGGCATTACATGTTTTCAATGCTTTTTTTGTTTTTTGTTTGTTCTAAGAGATTTACATATAATTTAAAGTCATTTATAAAATGTGCAAAATTTGGTTTACATTGAGCCCACCTCTTCTTATGTATCTGGAATTTTCCTAACAAAATAAACAAATGTATAATATGTTGTTCTTTACAATTCAAATGTTCGTTTTCTGTATAAAAAAAGTACATCAAATATACAAATTTCTATCATACACTCCAGTTTTCTATTAATATAGAATTCTAAATCCTTCCAAAATAATCTTGAGTAAATACAATGAAAAAAAAGATGCAAAATAGTTTATTTTTCTTGACCACAAAAATCACAGGTATACGAAATATTTAAGCTTAAATCTTTCACAAAACACGGCCTAGCAAGGATAAATTCCGATGAAGTATTTTGTAAGACCATTTGTTATGGAGATGCCAAACTTATTTGGCCATTTCCATGCTTTAAACCAGAAGATAAGAATTCCAGCTTTGTGAATATTCATATCGATTTCTCGATGCGGAGCCAAACCTGAAATATGTTTTTCAAACCCATGCGATGTGTAACATTATATTATATCCATGCGGTACAGTAGTCCTTAATAATAGATCTGTCTCCATGTTATCTGCATTAAAGAGAAGAAACAAATCACTGTGCTCGCTGCTCTTGGATAACTACTGTTGCTGCATCTTTGTTCTAATTTTTTATAAAGATAAAATAAAAAATAGCTATATTGTGATTAATAATATAGTAATTATTATTAAGAAAAGAACTGGAGGAAAACATGTAACGTTGCTAGGTGATTTTGCTTTGGAATCTTCAGAAAACTTCAACTCTGCTGACTCTATCGCCTTCAAACGGCTGTAGCTCAGTGATTTTTTTTTGTCAGATTCCAACAATATATCATATATATGAAATGTGAAAATAAAAATAACTCATTTTTGAAAATTTGCTCATTCCGACTCTTTTTGCCAGCACCTTTTACATGTGTTGTGCGTTTCAGAACGCCAGTTTAGCTCCAACCCTAATTAAACACACCTGAACCAGCTAATCAAGCTCTTACTAAGCATAGAAACTTCCAGTCAGGTGTGTTGAGGCAAGTTGGAGCTAAACTCTGCAGGACACCGGCCCTCCAGGACCGAGTTTGGACAGCCCTGCTTTAAAACATGTTTTTTGTGTGTGTGCGTTATGTGTTTATGTGTGCTCAGCCTCTGGTGGACGAAGCAAAGCAGGCGGTGGGGAACATTAAACCAGAGTCCCCCCTGTCTGAGACCCGCTCGCTGCGCATGCCGCCCGACGTCATCAGAGACATCCTGGAGGGGGTGCTGAGGCTCATGGGAATATTTGACACGTCCTGGGTCAGCATGAAGAGGTGAGAGAGACAGACGACGATGTGAGTGGGAGCCGCTCTGCCATCATTCATGCTTTATATTAGCCTTTAACGGCCGTAACCGAATGAATTCTGCCTTTATTTATGGTGTTTATCTCTTCCCGGGAAATTAAACTGTCATACTGCTTATTACACCTTCACACTCTTCAGGCTAAATTAATCCAATCTCATTCTAGACTAATTGATGCTTTTAATTTAGCGCATTTTCATTGCAAATAGGCATGCGGAGACGTTAGGTCATTTGCTTTCTGTTAAAAACATTAAATTAGTTGAATAATTGAAGAGCTAATGGAGTGTTTATAAACGGCAGTTTCTTAGCCAAGCGAGGAGTGAGGGAAGTCATCGCCACGTTTGACGCACGCAACATCACTCATGAAATACGGCAGAACGTCAAGGAGCTGCTGCAGAGAAACAAGGCATCGTTTGACCCCAAGGTCAGACACACTCACACAGTATAATTTAACACAGTGATACAAAACTCAATTTCACATTGTACGCAGAGACCTATTTTATACTCAATCTTCCTCTTTTTACAATGAATCTCAGAAAATGTCAAGCACTTGGAATTTTGAATTCATTATTTAATGCAGTGTAATGCATTTATTCACCATTTCTTTGATTTGCAACACTTCACCTTTAAAGAAAAGATTTTATTGCGTTGTGACCACATTTCCTACCCAAATTCCCATTAAAAATGTTCAAATCGTAATGTTTTATCTATCTATCTATCTGTCTGTCTATCTATCTATCTATCTATCTATCTATCTATCTATCTATCTATCTATCTATCTATCTATCTATCTATCTATCTATCTATCTATCTATCTATCTGTCTTTCTGTCTAAAAAGCATTTGTACATATTTTCAATCAAAACTATTTGAATTTTAATTTAATTTACATGAATTTAATTTACATTTAAATGAAAAATAAAAAAATTATAAAAACTAAAATAAAAACATTACACTAATGAGAATCACAATTAATGAAAAAACAGAATGTTGTTTTGTAGTGAGAATGACAAAATAACATAATTAGAATGCTCAAATGGATTACAAATGGGATAATTTGAGGTTACATGTGCTTAACTGCCATTAAAATAATTTGATCTTAATGCAAAAAATCCTGATGGTCCTAAAAGTAGGCTTAATGTTTAATGTTTTATATACAAAATCAGATTTCTTACTTTTTTTCTATTGATTGCAGAATAGAATTTAAAGGGTTAGTTCACACATTCCACAAATACACTATTCTGTCATAGTTTACTCACCATCAATGGATTTCTTTGTTCTGTTGAACACAGAATAGGATGTTTTGATGAATGTTAGTAACCAAACAGTTTTTGGTCCCCATTGACTTCCATACTATTTTTTCCATACAATGGAAGTCAAGGGGGACCAACAACTGTTTGGTTACTAACATTTTTCAAAATATCTTATTTTATTATGGACAGAAGAAAGAAACATACAGGTTTGGAACAATTTAAAGGGGTCATATGATGCTGCTAAAAAGAACATTATTTTGTGTATTTGGTGTAATGAAGTGTGTTTATGCGGTTTAAGGTTAAAAAACACATTATTTTCCACATACTGTACATTATTGTTTCTCCTCTATGCCCCGCCTTTCTGAAACGCGTTGATTTTTACAAAGCTCATGGTCTGAAAAGCGAGGTGTGCTGTGATTGGCCAGCTATCCAGTGCGTTGTGATTGGCCGAATACCTCAAGCGTGTGACGGAAATGTTACGTCCCTTACCATATTGTGATGCCCTGTCCGGCTGGAGCGATGATTCAAAAACAGGAAAACCCATTATAAACGAGGCATTTTGTTGCATCCAGTGGGTACATAATTATTGATTATAATGACTTATACTGTCTTTTTACGCGTTGCGTTGCGTATCGCGCTGCGTAAACATAAAACCATGTCTGCATTTGTGATCGGAGAAATGACAAACAACAAGCGCTACTCTACACTGCTCAAAACTCACGTTTGAATCATCAGTGGCAAATTCTTTAAATATGAAAACGTACTTACAGACTGAGAGTTGTATTGTAGTCTACTCTACCAGGATCAGAAACAGTCCTCCATAAAATGCGCTGACACATCTGAATGTTTGGGTTGAACTGTTCCGGAACAGTGTTGTAAGACAACTTAACCACTGATTTCTAGTCGTGTCCTCTTTTGGAAGGCAAACAAAGTAGTTTTGCTTTTGCAACGAAACACAGCGTCTTCACAAAACATGGCTGCGGCGGTGGCGCAACAAGAGTTATGCTTCTTCTTGGCATGACATGTTGGGGGGGCGTTGTTTATGCAAATCTTCCCACACAGTGACGTAAAAATGTGGGTGCTTTTTAAACGATCCTTTAGAGTGCCATCCACCCTTTAAGGCCAGAATATTTGCAGAATCTTCATTTTTGTGTGAACTATCCCTTTAACCCAGACATGTTTACATGAGATTCACACATATTCTAATCAAAATAAAATAATATTCATGACCTATAGTCATAATTAACGCTCTTCAGAAAGGGTAATCTAACTAACACTCAAACTCAACACCACTGACAGTTTTCCTCGTAAATTTTACCGTGAACGGTCATCTAACATCACTGTTGTGTTGTAGAACGCCACTCCTCTGGCTGCGTGGGTGAAGGCCAGCGTCCAGTACTCTCACGTTCTGGAGAAGATCCAGCCTCTGGAGACGGAGCACGCCGGCCTGATGGAGTCAGTACACACATCAGCAAACCTCTGCTTACATCAGGACTGTTACAGAGGGATTCTCTCTCTCTCACATTGCCTCTGCTTTTATTATAGAAACCTGCAAAGAACAGGCTGGAAAAAAAGCTGAACTCCGTGGGAGAGAAAGTTCTGGAGCTGAAGGAGAAGTAAGACACGAGAAATTAATTTGGCTGTACTGCTCAGACTGCTCAGACAGTAGTAAAACCAACATGATATAGAATCGTGATGAAAAAAATCCTGATATGATATTTTTGCTATATCGCCCACCCCTAAGCCAAAGAATCACTTTAGAGCTGTCTATCGTGTATGTGGATGGTTTCTAATTAGACGTGTGTGTGTGTGTGTGTGTAGGTGGATGAGATCCGTGAGGAGCTGGACACTCTTCCTAAGAGAGCTCAACTGTCTGCTGCTTTCATCACGGATCGCCTGCAGCTCTCCACACACACACACACACACACACACACACACACACACTCATTCATGAGTTAAAACAGTGATGAAATCAGCACACTTGTGCAGTAACATGTCATTTAAACATGGTCCCGCCTCCATACTCACGTCATTGGTCAGAAGTTGGCACGTCAGGCCACTCAAACACATCAATGTTTTGTGAAAACGTCACAGTGCTTCACTCTTGTCTAAGTCAAATTACTAACTAACTGACTTACTGCAACTCGGAACATTAAACTGACACACCGCAAACTAGATGATAATCCACAAAATGACACAAAACAGCTTTAACATGCAGACAGAAATCTTTTCCACACTGTTATTTGACCAATCAGTAACCAGTGGTTCATTTGTATTATTTCAATTATAAAATTGTCAATTATTTATTATATATTGACATATTTATTCTATTATCTTATTTTGAATTAGCTTTTAACTTTCATATTTTTAGATGTTTTAGTTACTTTGTTGGTGGAGTTTTGTGTTTTTCTTATTTTTTATTTCTCTTTATTTTTATTATAGTTTTAGTAATTTTACTACTATACAACTTAAACTTGTTTTATTTTAGTTATCTAATTTTTTTTTCGTTTCATCTAATATTTTCATTTTATTTCATCTTATATTTAATTTATTATTTTGAAGTTTTTAACAGTTGCTTTAAAGTAACAATAAATTCAATTTCTATTTTTGGTTTCTTTTAATTTTTTCCTCTAATATTTATATTTTTATTTAATTATCGTATGCAGTTACCACACAAGGACTATTTTAATCATTTTAATTTTAGTTTTAGTTGACAATAACTGTCAGTGAACAGGAACATATGAACTAATCAGTAAACACACAGCAAGTGACTTTAGAAACTTGTATGAGTACATTTTAATGCCATTTTAACTCTTCTTCTGATTGGCTGAGGCTTTAACAGTCATATACTCTGATTGGTAGAGTTCGATCTGCATCACTTCCTGTGTTCTGAGAGCGAACATCTGATCTGGAAGAGTGAAGGGTTGCCGTCTGATGACCTGTCGATGGAGAGCGCTCTGTTCATCTGTGTTCCCATAATGCCCAGCGTTCACTCATTCATGTCTGTCCTCATGCTGACATCAGGGGTAAGATTACACACATGGACGTTTACTCAGAAGTGTTCACTTCCCATATTACTCTATACTATAAACTAGTCCTAACTCAGCTTTAACCACCCAAACCCCAGAGGCCTGTTCACATCAGGAGACATGCAATATTCAGAGACTCAAACTAAGCAAAAATATGCAATTTGCTGCAGATTCTGATATTTATATGAACAAAAAGTGATGAAATTCTGATGCTTGAAATGTAAATCAATGAGATCTTTATGACAGTATAGCACATTCTTAATAAAATGATCTAAATATCAGTTGTCGCTCTATATCTCCAATAACATGTCTTAGTAAAATGAGATTGAAATGATCCAAACATATAATGCGATGCAATCCAATGCTGATTGAATCTGACGAAATAAACGGCTCCCTCAGGATGTTAGATTCTGGAGCTTGTGAATATCATTCCTCCTCGAGGAACAGTGAAGTAAGCTTCTGGCATAAACGCCTCCTCAAAAGATCCTGAGTCCGATTGAGACTCTAAACATGATGATGGAGAATCAAGTAAAGCTGAGCTGCTTCAGTCCAGGAAGTGTTCATTTGGAAATATGACTGCAGTTATTCTGACGTTTACTTGAAGATAAATCAGTCAAGATTTGACAGCAAAAAGACACGTGAAGCACCAGCTGAAGCTGGACTACAATCAGACAATTTTTTGATAAAAAACTGAGTTTATATAGCAAAAACTGATTTGAACAATGGAAAAAATGGACTCGATTGCAAGCGGAGTTTCATTGTGTGAACAGGCCTTAAAATAAACCTGTTGGCGTGAATGTCTTATTAACTAAGACATTGTTTTTGAAACATTTCCCCTTGTTTATGTGTAATACAGCTGATTTTTTGGGATGTATGATCTCATCTGAACTGACTGAGCCCTTTAATGTGTGTGTGTGAGAAGTTTATAATTATCGGTGTCTTAAGGAGGTGTCTGGGTTTCTATGCGACCCACTGTGAGGTTTCAAAAACGAGTGAAAACGAAAGAACACATGCAGAAATAGAATCTGACAAAAGCTGTCAGGAACACGTCTGCACATAACAAATTATATTTTGCATAAAGAAAAAGAAGTCTATTTTAAGAGTTAATGAATTCTGACATTATTTCTTATGACAGCTAAACACATTTTCTCTCCAGCTTCTCATTGTTTGGGTTGAATATGATCTAGCCATGTTCCTGACAGGTTTCTGATCTTTATTTTATATAGGTATCAATGTCCCTGTTTTGATTTATCTCAATAATAAATACATTCTCTTCTCTTCTCTTCTCGAGTGCTTCTTGTCCATTCCTGATCGATCCATCCTCTCGTGCGACAGAGTGGTTGCAAATAGAGGTCTGCATTCCCGTGGCTCACCCGACCAGATTTCTTGTGCCGTGGGATTACATTTTTAACCGAATAAAACGCGGTAGCGGTCGGCAACTCTGGTGTAATTTGAACGGGAGTGGATGGTCTAACAATATCCCATTCCCGACATCCTTTGGTGGTCTGTGCGCAGCATGTGAATAACGATGCTCAGAGCAGGCTGTACCGCCGGTGGTAAATATACGGCCCTCAGAACAGGCAGGTTGTCGATGAGTGACGGTGCAGAATAAGGATGGAGCAAAGTGTGGCTACGCTGTTCTTGAAGGATGTTAAACTCGGTTTTGTTTATATATTGCGTAGCCTATCATTTTAAATGACAGATGTCGTAGCCTATTTATTTATTTATTTTTCTCTGCAACATTTTTCCTACTGTGTACAGCAAAATGTTAAACGAATTTAGTATTTTGACAAGACGAATAAAAATAGCTAGGCTATTTCTGTACAACCTACATTTTAATTTTTTTTTAATTTTTGTACAACATTTTTATTTTCTTATTTTCTCTCAATACCCTTAAGTGAGTAAGTGACGTGACATGTGGCCGAGCATGGTTACCATACTCGGAATTAGTGCTCCATTTATCCCTCCAAGTGACACACACAGCAGTGAACACACACACACACACCCATATGCCCGGTGAGCGTTGGGTTTCGTGTGCCCCCAAAAAGAAAAGTTGCTCAAGGGCACCTCAGTCGTGGTATTGAAGGTGGAAGAGAGCGCTGTACATTCACTCCCCCCACCTACAATCCCTGCTGGTACGAGACTCGAACCCACAACCTTTGGGTTACGAGTCCGACTCTCTAACCATGAGGCCACGACTTCCCCAGAAAAGACTCTAAATACAGTTTTGTGCAGACTAGCACTTTTATTTGTTACCCATCTCTCTTTCTTTAGACAAATTTAAATGTTAATTCTTGAAACTAGATTTAAATTTAGCGGGAAACTATCGGGACGAAACTTGGTTATAAAGCGGGAGCAGAATATCACCTTCGGGCGGTACTAAAAAACTGTCCCCACGCAGACCTCTAGTTGAAAACTCATCTGAAAGCAACATCGTCCTGGATGTCATAACTAACAGTTAAATCACACTCGTGACTTCTATTATGCAGTTCAGCGATTCACAAGCAACTACCAATCAAAGGAGCCATCGTTTCAAATTTCAATCATTTCTTGTAATGATATGTAAGATAAAAGAAACCATATACTTGGATCGCCTGAGAAACAGACAATAACAAACTTAACACTGGCACGTCAAGACCACCCCCAGAGGGTGGTGCAGGAAACGCCTCTCGCATCATATGCATCGTGCCTTTTTCATCTCTCCCTCCCTTGATTCACTCAGAATGTCATAGTATAATGTTTCTATGATGCAATAAGATGTACAGTCATTTGGTATCATTGTGAATATTCCTTCAGGGTGAGTGGTACAATGGTCTTAATCTTACAAAAGTAGACTAAAAGATAATACAGATCCTAAGAGTTCTTACTGGTGGGAGTGCCCTCTCCCAGGGTCTTCCATGTAAATTACCTTCTGTTCCCATTGAGGTGTAAACCACCCAGGTCTGGGACCTGGGTTAATGCAAATTCCAATTGTTTGTACATGCCTCCATTTGGGGGATGTTTTATCTTGTTTTTGTATTTAAAGGATTGCAGCAAAAAAGTCAGCGCGATTCTGTAGTCAGAGAGCCCATAGTATGGAATGTGTCCACACACTTCACACTATGTATTTTCCTAAAGTCAGGTATGCATCCTTTACTCTTAGATTTGTCTATGAGAATTTGATGTATCGTATTGATTTGATATCTTTGAATTGGCTATGTAGATAATTGGCATAATACATTTACCTGACTGATAATAAATTGTTACATTTGATTTATTCTGACTTACTCTGAAATTATTTTCTCAAGTAGATTAAGTGAAGGCGTATGTTTCCGCAAATCTGCTTCCAGGGTTAAGTGCATACTAGATCTCAGGTTAGACGAAGCATGGGGCGCATCAGGTGAGATTATAGGTTTCTGACTAACTGCTTGACCTAGTTAAGTTGTACTCAGTTGCGTTAACTATGGGGGCTAGTCACAGGACTGGTCATAACCGCTGGTTATTGTCTCAACTTTAATTAAGTTGTACGTAGTTATATTAACTATCGGGGGCTAGACAAAGGGTTCTAGCAGAACCACTGATTATTGTTTTGAGCATTAATTCAGTTGTACATGGGTAACTGTAGGGGGCTAAACAGAACTACTATTTAAAGAATGGTAAGCATGGGCAACCCATTAAATAGTATTAGTCATAAACCTCTGGCTAAGTACAAACGCGCGGTATGTGATCGTGGGGCCCACGCATAGCGGGCGCCGTGAGGCATCCTAAGTGACATAATTCCGACGAACGAGTACTATAAAGTAAAGAGTTAACTAGAATAACCAAAGGTCAGATATGCAATAATTAAAGACCGACCAAACACCAATTTGCCTTTCACCTAAATTCGAGGTCACAACACTAAAATGGAGTCATATTAGTAATAAAATGAAGTCAATTTGAGTTAAACCTAAATTGAATACCTCGGCGCGCTGACAAGACCGAACACGCAAGAAACCTTCATCCACCACTGGATACCTTCCTTGGGCCAAGTGCATGGACCTTACAATATTAAAAAGCACATAGTGATGAGCGAAACAGAGATTTTCGAAACTCCGAATCAGTTGAACCATTGTGACACAAAATTATTCACTGTTTCGAAGTGCTCCAATCGGGTCGCGTATCGTTTCATCATTTGATTCGGATCAGGACTTGGAGTGGGTTCGCCAATCATTTGATTTAGATCGGAACTTTGGAGCGGATTCATGAATCATTTGATTTAGATCAGAACTTTGCTTATCGTGAATCATTTGATTTAGATCAGAACTTCGCTTATTGTGAATCATTTGTTTTAGATCGGAACTTCAGAGTGGGTTCATGAATCTTTTGATTTAGATCGGAATTTCAGAGCAGGCTTGCAAATCATTTCACGAATTGAAAATGCGAATTTTGCGTATGCAAATCATTTGATTCTGATCGGGACTTTGGTGCGGGTTCGTGAATCATTTGATTGAGATTGGAACCTTTGAGCGCTTCGCAAATCATTCGATTTAGATCGGGACTTAGGTGCGAGTCCATGAATCATTTGATTTAGATTGGAACTTCGGAGCATGGGTCGTGAATAATTTGATTGAGATCAGAACTTTTGAGCGCTTCGCAAATCATTTAATTCAGATCGGGACTTTGGAGCGCGTATCGCAAATCGCAATTGTTTTTTTCTGATTTCTTTTTTTTTTTGTTAAACAGTACAAAACATCAAACCATTATGGCAGTACAGTTATAAAAACAATACAAAGAAGAAAAAAAAAAAGAGTACACAAATACAAATCCCTTAAGAAAATTAACCATGGTTTTATTATACAATATTAAAAGTGTAGTAACCACAGTTTTACTACAAGTACCATGGTTAAAATATGGCTAGTGTAGCAAAACCATGGGTAATTTGTGGTTACCATGGTTTAACTATAGTAACCATGTTTTTGAATATAGAGATTATAGATATTTTGAATATAGAGATGCATTTTAACAGAACTTCGGATAGTTTCCACGTACTTATCTAGATTAACTTCAAATAAAGAAAAGAGAGGTTTAGAGCCAGATTTTTATGTATGTGAAATTTAGCTGGCAGCAAACAAAAAAATGAAATTTAAGCTATGTTCCCTATGTTCTCTTTGATAGTTCAAACAATCCAACGAAAACACAAATGGATGAACATTAAATCTGACCTAAATTTCTTGTGTGGGTACAAAAAAAGTGAATGAATCTTCCTCCGAAGAGACAAAAACAGCAACTCACGTCAATGTCTGACTTATACTATAATTACGTTATAAGCTTTTTGTGAAATTTGTAGAAACTCATTAATCTGTTGTTTGACCTCTTCATATTTAAGAAGAGAACTATAGTTTCCAAAGTCGGACATCGCTAGTTATTATTTTCAAGGGTGTAGAATTTAGTAGAGATGCTATGACATGATCCTACCAATATCAGCCACTACTGAATTGTCCCTACACTGTAAAAAATGACCGTGAATTGAACGGTAAAAGACTGTAAAAATGCTACAGTAAAAACCTGTTAAATGGTTAACGGTAAATTCCCCTACTATATACGGTGAAAAACTGTATTGGACATTACATGTATTGGACATAAATTTTACTGTAGTATACCGTTTTTGGAAGTGAAAAAACCTGTATAATTTACAGTGAATAACCGTAAATGTACATTCCCAGAATTCCCTGCGTTGCATTTCAAATTTGATGTTTTTTTGTTGAAATAACTACAATTCCAAAAAAGTTGGGACACTGTACAAATTGTGAATAAAAACAGAATGCAATGATGTGGAGGTTTCAAATTTCAATATTTTATTCAGAATACAACATAGATGACATATCAAATGTTTAAACTGAGAAAATGTATAATTTTAAGGGAAAAATAAAATTTCAATTTAAAGTTCATGGCATCAACACATCTCAAAAAAGTTGGGACAAGGCCATGTTTACCCACTGTGTGGCATCCCCTCTTCTTTTATAACAGTCTGCAAACGTCTGGGGACTGAGGAGACAAGTTGCTCAAGTTTAGGAATAGGAATGTTGTCCCATTCTGGTCTAATACAGGCTTCTAGTTGCTCAACTGTCTTAGGTCTTTGTCGCATCTTCCTCTTTATGATGCGCCAAATGTTTTCTATGGGTGAAAGATCTGTTCTGCAGGCTGGCCATTTCAGTACCCGTATCCTTCTTCTACGCAGCCATGATGTTGTAATTGATGCAGTATGTTGTCTGGCATTGTCATGTTGGAAAATGTAAGGTCTTCCTTGAAAGAGACGACGTCTGGATGGGAGCTTATGTTGTTCTAGAACTTGGATATACTTTTTAGCATTGATGGTGCCTTTCCAGATGTTTAAGCTGCCCATGCCACACGCACTCATTCAACCCCATACCATCAGAGATGCAGGCTTCTGAACTGAGCGCTGATAACAACTTGGGTTGTCCTTGTCCTCTTTAGTCCGGATGACATGGCGTCCCAGTTTTCCAAAAAGAACTTCAAATTTTGATTCGTCTGACCACTGAACAGTTTTCCACTTTGCCACAGTCCATTTTAAATGAGCCTTGGCCCAGAGAAAACGCCTGCGCTTCTGGATCATGTTTAGATATGGCTTCTTTTTTGACCTATAGAGTTTTAGCCGGCAACGGCGAATGGCCCGGTGGATTGTGTTCACCGACAATGTTTTCTGGAAGTATTCCTGGGCCCATGTTTTGATTTCCATTACAGTAGCATTCCTGTATGTGATGCAGTGCCGTCTAAGGGCCCGAAGATCACGGGCATCCAGTATGGTTTTCCGGCCTTGACCCTTACGCACAGAGATTGTTCCAGATTCTCTGAATCTTTGGATGATATTATGCACTGTAGATGATGATAACTTCAAACTCTTTGCAATTTTTCTCTGAGAAACTCCTTTCTGATATTGCTCCACTATTTTTCGCCGCAGCATTGGGGGAATTGGTGATCCTCTGCCCATCTTGACTTCTGAGAGACACTGTCACTCTGAGAGGCTCTTTTTATACCCAATTATGTTGCCAATTGACCTAATAAGTTGTAAATTGGTCCTCCAGCTGTTCCTTATCTGTACATTTAACTTTTCCGGCCCGCATTTCCGGCCTCTTATTTCTACCTGTCCCAACTTTTTTGGAATGTGTAGCTCTCATGAAATCCAAAATGAGCCAATATTTGGCATGACATTTCAAAATGTCTCACTTTCAACATTTGATATGTTATCTATATTCTATTGTGAATAAAATATAAGTTTATTAGATTTGTAAATTATTCCATTCCTTTTTTACTCACAATTTGTACAGTGTCCCAACTTTTTTGGAATTGGGTTTGTATGTTTCTTCTTAGTTTTTTCTTATCAGTTTTGTACATTAGGGTTTTATGTTACATTTAATGTTGTTAAATTAATTTTTATTGCATTATTTCAGTTTCATGTGTGTTACCGTGATGGTGTTTAGTGTTTGTGTGAATGACACTGTGCACCTTCTATATATGTTATTATTTAAAAGCTGCTTGTGATGTGCTTTGGTTCATCATGTGACTTTCTCATCAACACCTGCTTTTGGTGGTTATCAGTGTATTACAAAGGTACAAAACAGATTTCAGTACTTCAATAGGTTGGTATATTAACATTATATCAGTTAATGAAATTACGGTATGTAACTGTAAATTTAAGTTAAGACCTAAAACATTGCTACCGTATTTTTTACGGTAAAATTCCGGCAACCACAGCTGCCGGTTTTTTGCCGTAAATTTTATGGAATTTTTGTTACAGTGTAGCAATAATTTTGATCAAACAATAAAATATCCTAAAAAAAAATGTATGCCCTTATTTCATTCGTTATTACAAACAATGGCAGATTTGATTTTTTACATATTAACACAGTTTGTGTTTCATGGTAAAAACCCAACCCCACAAAAAAATTACTTTTTTTTTATTTAGAATAAAACTTTACTCTAGTTTTCTGCGTAATTAGTCTATTTTTATGTCAAAACCCCAAAATCACACATGTACTGTTTATTTGACTGCAGCTGGTTCTCTGTCTCAGGATGCTAACTTCGTAACTTTGATCATTCAGGAGATGGACGGCGTTGAACCCGTGCTGTACCCGCTGCTGGGTGAGTACACTAAATGTGCATTAAATAATAAAAATCAAAAATAATAGTCAGAATTGAAATACACATTTGACAGTGAATCAGTTGTTTTGATTTGAGATGCTGATGTAAATGATTGATATTAACATCAGTAACAGCTATGAAATGCTCAAATGTTTATACATTTCAGCTACAGTCGTCAACATTTAAAGTGGATCAAAAAAGTTCATCAAAGTTGTCCTAAGACAAGTACGCATTTTGGTTTTAGGACAACTTTGATGAAAGGTTTTGATCCACTTCAAATGTTGACTAGTACATCTGGACATACTGTTTTCTTGTATCGATTTTCTGATGCTGAAAGTACTATTTATATGTAGCCTAAAGTTTGCAGTTTAATGCAAATATTCACTTGCATTTGCAGAATTTCAGCACATGCATTGAATCCGATTGAGAAAGCAGTCAGATTTGTTTACATGACTCATATTTTGCCGTTTAACAGATTATTTAGTATCTCCACCACCCCTTCATTTGGTTTGAGCTCTGTCAGATCGATTGAGGTGTTTACATAAATGCTTTTCTATCATTACTATCAGATTATTAGGTTGCTTATTTACATATCCAATGATAGTAAAGTTTCTGAAGGCAAACAATGCCAGATTTACACAGGAACTAAAACTGACAGCCTGGTCCAAAAATACAGTAAACATACTTGTCTATGTTGTCTATGTGAATATAAAGTGTAATTTATTCCTGTGATCAAAGCTGAAATTTTCCAGTCTTCAGTGTCACATGATCTTCAGAAATCATCTGAATATGCTGATTTGCTGCTCAAGAAACATTTCTGATTATTATCAATGCTGAAAACAATATTTTTGTGCGATCTGTGATGCATTTTCTTTTTCAGGATTCTTTGATGAATAGAAAGTTTAAAAGAACAGCATTTATTTATTATAAATGTCTATACTGTTACTATAGATTAATTTAATGCATCCTTTCTGAATAAAAGTATTAATTTCTTCAAACATATCATACTGACCCCAAACTTTTAAATGGTAGTTTTTGTTCTGATTGGCTGTGATTTTGTCATTTCACTATGATTTAACTTTCAGTGAGAACTGAAAAATCAATTGACGCTTGAAACATGGTGTGTCAGTTATGGTTAAAATGCGGAGTTAGATGCTCCTTTAGGAAACACACACACACTGTGCCTGTGTTTATCCTCCTGTCTCAGCTGTGTGTATGAAATAAGACCTGCGGGCATTTCTGAAGCCTCCTCCATATGCTGCTGTGTGTGTGTGTGTGTGTGTGTGTGTGTGTGTGTGTGTGAGCAGATATGTCTGAGTCTATCAGGGACCGCTGCGAGGCAGATAAACCAAGAGCTTTTCAGCACTTGGATGAGGAGAGAAAGAGAGAGACGGAAATTAAAGTCTGTGTACAGACTGCTGCATTGCAGACGTACAGAAGAGACGACACACACACACACACACACACACACACACACACACACACACCACACACACACTTATCACAACCACACTGCTCTGACTCCATAAAGCTCATCATTATCGCATATGTGTGTGTTTAGCTGCTAGCGTTGACCATCCAGCAGGAGAAACCAGAGCTGGAGAGCAAAAAAACCAAGCTCCTGCAACAGAAAGAGGAGAAGAAGATTCAGCTCGCTCAGCTGGAGGAGTGACTGCTGGAGGTACTGAAGCACCGATCCCAGCATGCCCTTTTACTGATTGTTTTTCTCCATAAGCGCAACAAACTGTGTGTTTTGTGTGTGTGTAAAGACGTTAGCAACCGCTCAAGGGAATATCCTGGAGAATAAGGAGCTGATTAAGTCTCTGAACCAGACCAAAGCCAGCAGCGCTCTGATCCAATCGCACCGCCTGCAGACGTCACTCGACCAGGTGATGCTGGGAAAGAGTACGATTATGAACAAGATACCAGGAATGAATGAAACAGCAGGTGGCACCAATGTAACATCAGTCTCTCCGTGTGTCTGTAGGAAAGAGACACATACCTGCCGCTAGCCGAGACGGCCAGCGAGATGTACTTCGTGATCACGGATCTGTGTAAGATTTATAACATGTACAGATTAAGTCTGGCCTCTTTCTTGCCACTCTTTCACAGAGCGCTGCAGGTGACGAGGACACACACTGACAAAATAATGAATTAGTGAAGCTAACTGTGTGTATGATGCAGGAAAGTGAGAGCACCGATGTGAGGATGTCCATGCTGGAGAGCCGTCTGAAGAACATGGAGTATGAGTATATCTGCCGCTCACTTTTCAAGGTAACACACACTGATTCAATCATTATATTCCAATAGAGATGACCTCGCCCACATAAAAACCCCAGTACCAATCAGAGCCCTCGTTATGTTCCAATAGCAATGACTCCACCCACTTAGAACCATACAGCATCAGCCATCATTTTGATGACAGGCTTTCGTAATGACCAGAGCAAATTGCTCTGAGCAAGTGATTTGTTCACACAACTTGAGGAAAAAGCTAATTTTATTTTGTTACATTTTATTAAAAATAATTTTAATGGAATAAATTATTTAAAAATTAAAAATAAATTATTAAAATAATAAAACCAAAATTTTTAAAATCTAAATACAATTACATAAAATGAATGAATTTTAATACATTTAAAATAAAATATATTAAATATAATTTAAAAAATAATGAAAATGACAAATGCACAGAAAACTAATATTAAAATGAAAAATAAAAATAAAAGCGAATTAAAAATATTAATAAACACTATAACACTACATAGATATTACTAAAATAACACTGTTTGACCAGTTTTGTATAACACTACTCTTCAATATTATAAAATTATCCATTAAAAAGGGTCTGTTTGGAAGGTTTTTAGAGCTGCTTCGTTTGCTAGCTGACAGAATAGCTTTGGATGTTAATTTCGTCATTATTCATTATCCCTGTGTCATTCATCATATTTTGTCACAACCAATCCTGCTTTCTTTTGCCTGTGAAATTTTTGCAGAGAAATGGTAAACGTGATTAGTCTAGTCATATTGTACAGTCTAAAGTAAAAAAAAAGCCCAAATTTAATTCAATGTAATTATGCCACCAAGAGCTGGTTCTGCTATAACAGACTTTATTTAAAAATATAATTGATCTGAATATGGAATGAATAAAATCCATGGTGGTCAATTAATTCATATGATATTTGTAAATCAGCTTATTTGAAGTTTGAGTCGATGCAGCACAACATAAATGAGTGTTTGTCTAGTCCACTGAGAGAGCTTCATTGATTCTAGCGACAGTGATCTAGTTTTGTTTTGTGTCGGTCTAGCCAGATTGAGCTGTTGTTTTACGTGTTATGGAGACCAATTTTTCCAGCACGGAGCCTGCTCTTCTTTAGTGCAAATCATGAACGAGCCTCCAGCACTGGCACTGTCTCATATTCATTCATTTATGCATTTGGCAGACGCTTGTATCCAAAATGATCTGCATTGCATTCAAGCTACACGTTTTCTCAATTCATGCATTCCCTGGGAATCGAACCCAGGATCTTTGTGTTACTAGCGCTGTTCTCATCTAAAATGACGAATCTGTGTGTGCGTTTACAGGCGGATCAGTTGATGTTTGCGCTGCACTTTGTGAAGGGAATTAACCCAGAACTCTTCCAGGAGAACGTAAGTGTGTGTTTGAGTGCTAAACTCTCATAACCGATCTTTAATGAATGATGACGTTCTATTTCGGGTCGTCTACAGTTACCGCAGTGGCTCTGACAAGACAAATGTGCTGTTATTAGTCCTGCCAGTAAAGCACAATGAAACCAAATCACTCGGTTTGTTTGTTTCCTGCATACTGGACGTGTTCACTGGCCTGATCGTTGGAGACATGGTTCGCGAGGCGGTATGAATATCTTTATGCTTTTCTCAATTTAAATAACACGCATCTCTTCTCTTCAGTTGTAGAAAGTCTCTCTCTGTCTTTCTTCAGGACTCCCAGAAGTTCCATTTCCATCTTGGATTGATCAGGAGAGGCTGATGGCCGTGGCTCTGCTCAAGGTAATTAGGGCCTTTACGAAAAAATAACGGAATAAAATGTGGATTTGATGAATAAATCCAGAGCTGCTCTGAGAGTCACTTCACCACATTTCACCTTTTCATTTCATAAAAACTATTGGCATGTCATTACACACAGAACTCAGGTCTTCCGCCAACCGTCAGAACAGAAGTTGAGACTTAACTTAAGACATTTGTGCCAGCCATATATTTACTATTGTGCAGAAGCAGTACTTCTTAAGTATAGTAATATACGAATATAATCAAACTTTACTTTTTAATTTCTTATATTTCTAATTATTTAATATACCATATTTTTTACTTATTTTAAATTATATTTTATTGTGTTTGAATTTTACCATCACTCCAACTCTGTGTGAGTGGCAAATGTTGACCAAAGGCATTGTTGAATTTCAATTTGGTTACATTTTAAAATATTGAATACAATTGTTAATGTAATTGTTATATGCTTTAATTTGATATCACCATTTTTTTTTTAATAATTTTTTTTTGTATTACAATACAATTATTATTATAACCTACCTCAAGGAAAAATACACATGACTTTCTGGAATTTAAAAATAAATAATAATAAACAAAAACTCCAAGCATAAACTTTAATATATTGTTGTTCATTAATAAGAAATGCTTTTTGCTTACAAATTAATTTACCCTTAAAATCTGAAAAAATAAAAGAAAAAAAGGACCAGAAATATTCAATGTAAAAAAAAAACATTTTAATAATTTTAGTCATTTTAAAAAAATATTTGACTTTAAAATTAATTGTTATTTTATGAAATTTTTACCATTAAAAGGAATCCCGAAAATCTACCAGAAAGACGGAATCCATCAAAAAATAAAGACTAAAAAAACACCAAATTTAGAATACTCTAAAATGTATTTCATAGGGCCCTAGCTAATCAAACTGATGCCAACATTGACTATTCATCTATTAGCCCAGACTTTCTACTGCTCAAACAATAGAGCATGGCACTACCACGCCATGAGAATTCAAGAACTGATAAAATAAGTACCTTGAATGCAGTGAAGTCACTTTGGATAAAAAGCCCCTGCAAAAGCATAATAAAAGACTATTCGCATTGCTTTTTCTGTGCTTTCGCTAGTATGTTTATTATTCCTGTGGTCTCTAAGCACATTTCCGTGCGTATCAGTCTCTCTTTTGGGTTTCTGAACGACTCAGACTGTGGTTCACGTTCTCACGCATTTCCTGCTGCGATCAGAGAAGAAGATCTCCCTCTTTCAGCAGGTGAGCTGTCAATCAACAGTCTGCACCAGTCAGAATGCTCACAGAGCACTGACTCTATTTCAGTCTCTTTCTCAGGTTTTGGTGGTTCAGGCGTTACGGCCGGATCGCTTACAGAGTGCGATGGCAGCTTTTGCAATCTCCAGCGTGTTGGGTAGGTCAGAGAGAGCGACACACACACACACCCACAACACACACAGACCGCCATACTCGAGGCAGTATATATATATATAATATAATATATATATTATAATATATATATATATATATAAAATATATATATTATATCTGATGCTGACTCTCACTCTTTGTCATCAGTTTGTGTCGAGCTTTTCTCTGGAGCTTAATTATGATTCACAGAGTGAACTCAACCTTCAGATATATTATAAATACCTCACGCACCGCTCTCTGCGTGCGTGCGTGTGTGTGTGTGTGTGTGTGGTCGATAGAGGCATATTGATTTAGGTTTAGTCATCAGCTTATTATAACTTTCAAATCAGTCAAGTGTGAAGCCACACACACACAATTAGTGCTGATTGATGCTCTCTAGGGCCACTTGCAATGAGACACAATTAAAACCGCAAACAACATTCATCTCCTTTACCTGCAACATTGTATAAGTATAAATCCCAGGCTAATTTAGAGTGGTTTTCTTTTAAAGACTACCTCTGGATTGTAGAATAAGTAAGCATGAGTTTCTAATAGTTCTACTTGGCTGAATCTCAGTGTTTGATGGGAATGCGCGTTCGGTGTGTGTTGTATGTGTGGGTGCCTGTGTGCTGCGTCTGTCTGTGGCAGATTCACACACACACACACACACACACACACACACACACACACACACACAAAACAAAACAAGCCCTAATACAACAAAACCAGAGAACAGAGAACGCAAACACACACGAGTATATCACATAATATCACTCCACTATAGTGCACTTTTGGGCTGCTATGCATAAACTGCTTGTACTGTAGAAGAAGGAGTCAGTGTGAGGCTCTGCCAGCAGAGGGAGCCGCTGATGTCTCGCTTCTGCTCATGGTTTTGAGGAATTTGATGGGCTGATGGTGTTTTTTTGGATATCCATTACGATTATCGATTCATGCTTGGACTTTATATCTTATGTCCTCAAACAGCAGTTTGCCTCATTTGTAGAGATTTATTGGTGGACTAGCAATTGAACTCTTGACAGAAACTTGTTTTTAAAATCCTCAACTTTTCTCTTTCAATTCATCAGCTGTGAGTCTGAAACTCTGGAGCTGATTTTTAATCGTAGGTTTGTGCGCTAAACGTTTAAGCTGTCTAAGCAATCCTTGTAGAGATGCATTCATCTAATAACTTTACAGTTTTAGTTTAGATCATGTTAGCAGGCAGCAGCCCTTCCGTCAGGAGTGCAACTGAGTCTGGATTCAGACAGAAGATGAGGTTGTTCGGATCGATTTGGCTATTTGTACATTTCAATATCAAATGGAATCAGTCCTGAGCCAAAGCCCTGACTCACTCCATTATCTGTTAGTGCTGATCGATCAGATTTTACACTCGCGGTTTCTCCAGTCTTGAAGGTTACAGAAGGTTAGAGGTAGAAATAAAAAATAATACATAATATAGTTTCACATTCTATTTTAATATTAATATATATACTGTCATTAATATTACTTTATATATAAAATATAAATATTTGTAAATTTTAATAAATGTATTATTATATTTTTTATAAAAATATCCTAAATGTATTTCATATAGTGTCTCTTATTTAACTTGAGCAATTTATTAAAATGTTTAGTTATTCACAAGATTTCCTTATTTATTTTGCTGTAAAAATAATTTATATATAAATATAAATATATATTTGAGAGAGCGAGTGAATGCAAGGAGCACTTCATAGATGGTCATTGTATTTATGACTTAATTTGTGTTTATATGTTATTTTTTGACATTTTTTTACAATAACTTCATAGACTTAGACGATGGTTTTTATATCCTTATGTATAATTATAATATTTATTATTTATCTATTTATAATGTAGTGTTTCAATGATGTGGTATTTTCTAATTTTATTTTATTTTAATGTTGCTGTCATAAAAATAAATTACATATACATGTTTATATATTTTTTTATGTTACAGAAATCTAACTACTTTTTACCATTTAGTTTACCATATGTTTGGTTTATATTTTCTATAAATAATAATAATAAATGTTATATAGGTCTCTATCTATCTATCTATCTATCTTCTTCTATCTATCTATCTATCTATCTATCTATCTATCTATCTATCTATCTATCATCTATCTATCTATCTATCCATCATTCAGGGACTGACAATAAAGCATTTCTGTAATCTTTTTATTGTTGCAGTGTGGCATTTTTGACTTGCTTCTGTGCAACTGTGGACCTTTGTTTTCGTGGATGTTACCCAAACCCTCAGACAGCTGGCATAAACGCTGTGTTTGGGATTCATGGTGGGTGATGTGTAACCTGGAAACAGCAGCGCTTTGAGCTCACAAATCATCAGTGTGAACAGCAGCCCTCGTTCCAAACACTCCCACCGTCTCCCTCTCTACCTTTCTCTCTTTCTTACACACACAAACACACACACACACATGCACAGGTCTCATTACTGATAATACAGCATTTTTGCCATCACCAGCGCGTCTGCAGCCACAATCAGTCCAATTAATTGCCTAATTAGCAATAAAATGCTTGTTTTGCCAGCTACTGTGGTTTAGTATGCAAGACATTTAGTCCAAGGGCGAACCATCGGTTAGTCAGTGATTAGTGTTTCCAGTGCACGCTATAATTCATTTTTCCAAACACTATTGATTTTAGTGGAGGAAGAGAGGAGGAGGACAAGAACGAGATGAGGAAAGAGGGCCTGCGATATATTTTTAACTGTTATGCGATCGGTGCTGACAAGAGTCGTGCTGTCTGCGGTCTCGGTTTGATGTAGCTGACCGCGGTAATGATGCCAGAGCAAACCTCATTGCTTCAACTGCCTGCATGCGAGCGCTTTTCACTGGAAAATGCAGAGCACATTCAATGTAACTCGCCCCATTCCCCTCACAAGGAATATTCAGAGTTAAATAGAAATTACCAGTCAAAATGACTACAGTTTGTGAAAACGTTGATCGAATTCACTTTTTGTGTTCTACTGTTGATATGCACTACTAATGCGTCAGTAAGGATTCGTTAAATTGATCAAAAGTGACAGCAAAGGCATTTATAATGTCACAAAAGATTTCTATTTCAAATAAATGCTGTTCTTTTGAACTTTCTGTTCATCAAAGAATCATGACAAATAAAATGTACCACAGTTTCACAAAAGTGTGAAGCAGCACAACTGTTTTCAACATTGATAATAATCAGAAATGTTTCTTGAGCAGCAAATCAGCATATTAGAATGATTTCTGAAGATCATGTGACACTGATCTGATGATCTGATCACAGAAATAAATTACATTTTGACATATTCATATAGACAACAGTTATTTTGAATTATAATAATATTTCATACTATTACTCTTTACTGTATTTTTGATTCAGTTTTAATTCCATACTTAGTTTTGTTTTAGTTTAATTTTCTAAAGTTTGGAACTTTTGTTCTTTTTTGAATTTTAGTCGTTTTAGTGTAATTTTAGTAATATATATATATCGATATCTAGTAGATATATATATATATATATATATATATATAAAATCACATTATTTCATTTTTTTGTACATCAATTAAACTAAAATGAGAAATACAAAGCTTTTTAATGTTTTACTTTATTTTGGTAAATGTTCATATTATTTCTAGTAATGAAAATGTTTATTTTTATGGTTTTAATTTTAGTTTCAGTTTCAGTTTTAGTTAACTGTAGTAACCGCTTGCCTGGTGAGCATAAGAGACTTCTTTCACACTGTCAAATCCCAGTCTAATTTATAGTAGTGGTTCCTTTAGAACTGCCTAGGATGTCCTGGATGTAGAACGCTTTGCACTGAGTTGCTAATATTCTACTTTGGTCAGAGTACTTGAAATCTCAGTGTTTGATTGGGGAATGCCGGTGTGTGCTGTGTGTGTGTGTTTGATTTGTGTGGTGTGATGAGCTGGAGATCTCCTGATGGTTTTTCCATTGGACGCCGCTCGCTTCGTGGAGATAATCAGAACTGTTCGATTTTCCCGTAAACGCACAGACACACAGTTTTCTCCGAAAGCCGGCAGAGGCTCGACATGTCCGGTCAAAGACGACCCACCACACACACACACCACACACCACTGACGCATCCCCTCCTGAGGTCTCTCTCACACACACACCACACACACACCCACACCCACCAACACGTCCGTCTCCCTCGATGCCTCTCTCTCAACACACACCACAACACACAGACGTTCTTCAGTGTTCGAAACCCTTACGGTGTCCAATTACCCTTCCCACAGGGTCCTTCTGTCCCGCGTCGTCTGTTTTTGTCTTTTGTTGCTCTTTTTCTACCTGGTCCTATTTGTCTGTGTTTGACGCACTATATGAGCGTAAATGTGAAGAGCAGCTTGTGAAATGCTGTGTCACTCCGTGTCACTTCTTTCTCGCACACAGCTGTAGATGGTTTGATGAATGTGATTCGAGGGTCACTCATGATGCAATAATACACACTAAATAAATAACATCCTCATAATACTATGTTTGTGTCCACTTCCATTAACAACTTAAGCAGACTGGCTAAATCTTTACTACATCTGGCCACTATAATCAGTCACTATAAAAGTGGAAAAAAATAGTTTTCTTTCTAGTTAAACTCTGTGGTAATTTTTCTATGGAAGTAAATAACCTTTTATTTATTTCATTTTATTTTAAGATTTGGAACCATATTATACCCATTAACATTGATTGTAAATATCATATTTATTATGAACCTTATTATAACATTTAACATTTCATGTTAATTAACATAAATTCACATTTTATTATTTTATATACTATAATGTATTTGTATTTACTGTACAGTTGAATTGGTTCGTAGGGTTACCTGAGACTATTGCTAACGCTCACTTTTTTTTTTTTTATTAACTATTTTTATTTGCGTTTGGATTTTGAAACCATATTTTAACATTTAATCTTTCAAGTTTTATAAATATAACACTTATTTATTTTATTTCTTTTTTTATTATGACCATATTATAACATGTAATAGTTCGTGGTTGTATTAACCTTCTTAATTAACATTTCAACGATATCAGTTTTTTTTTTTGTTTATTTTTATTTTCACATGGGTTTGTGGGTACTCTAAGGCTATACGATTATACTGTAAATATAAGAACAGTCCTCATGAAATAGTAATGTCCGTTCTGCCGCCATTACTCTATGCGCTTCCATTAGGATTAAAGATAACTCAGTACCTCTTTAATACTGCCTGACATAGCAGAAGACCTTTTCCCATGGCACCGGCGTACGCATCCTGAAGAATTACTCTGACTCTAAACATGAGTCACAACAGACTCCTGCGGGAGGAAACCTCTGCGCCTTGAAGGGGGGGGGGGGGGGTGGGGGGGGGGGGGGGTGGGTGGGGGGGGGGGGGGGGGGGGGGGGGGGGCGGGGGGTGGGGGGGTGGGGTCTGAATTGCAACTTCATGGCCCTCAGATTCTGATATAACTGACCTGGAGAGAGATCTGTTAACTCTTAGCGGCCAATCACCTGAGCCGGAAATGTCATGTGACTACTCCTCCTACCATATTAGGGCAAACCAGGGAATGCTGAAGCTCATTTATACGATGCTTAATGAATTTTTCTTTCCGTTTTTATCAATTTTGATCAATTTTTTAATTAAATTCAGCTTTAATAGTCAATTTAATGGGCTGGACTGGCTGTCTGAGTCTTGTGAATCAATTGTAATAAATACTATTAATAAATACCATTAAAGTATTTATTTAGTATTATTTTGAATTATTTTCTTTTTATATATTCATTTTTTTTTAGTTAAATATCAGATTTCGTTACATTTAACATTTCAGGTTTTATGAATTAACAATTTGTTTTTTTATTTTATTTTAATTGCATTGTATACATTTATTTTATTATGAGCCTTATTAAAACACTTAACATTTAAAGATGCATAAATAGCATTATTTTATTTGAGAATTTTTCTCATTTATTTGGAACCTAATTTGTAACATTTAACATTTCATGGTTCATTTTTTAAATAAACCTTATTATAACATTTAACATTTCAAGAAATGTATTTATTTATTTATTCATCACTTTAAGATAATACTGTAAGTACAGTTATACCAGACAGACCAATTCATCTGCCAATATTTTAAACTTGAAGAACTTTTAAACTTTCTTTTCTTTTTTTTATTAAATTAACGTATGTATTTTATTTTATTTTGAGGAATCTAATTTGAGCATATTTTATTTTGAGGAATCTCATTGTGAAGTGTTACCTGAGTAACTTCTTACAATTTCTAATTTTATCTTCTTTCATTTTCACAGCAGTGATTCTGCAGTAGCAGTAATACCGTGGTATTTTCGAGCAGACAGACGGCTTCATTGGTGATCATGAGAGCGCTTGAGCTTGTATTTTCAGCCTCTGATCTTTTCTTCAGTCTGCTGTATCTCTGTGATGTATTGGCTGGCGTCACTGAAGGTCACGCTCTTCTTATGCTGCCGTTCCAACTGGCCGCTACCTCCGCTTTTATTTACTCACTAAGGCCAACTTTCACTCTCATTGGCTGTTTGGCGGTTGTTCACGTTGGATCCAGTTGAAAGACTTTCGAATGCTTTCCAGAGTCTTAACGGTGTTCCTCAGAGAGAGAGAGTTTGATGTCTGACGCTGAGTCACTGTGTGTACGCTAACCCAATCATACGTGCCTTGCTCGAAATGGATCAGTTTTCTGTAAATAGTAATAATTGTCCGCTACAGTGATGTAAGCTGCAAAGAGAAAATAACTTTAAAAAAACGAGGCTGTTACGGGCCGGACAGCCGCCCTTGCTGAGACTGAATCGATGTTGTTGCGTTTGTTTTCCAGGGTTAAACCTGTCTGCGGAGGTAGAAAGATGTGTTGGGTGTTTTTGTCCAGGGTTAAACCGTCTGCGGAGGTAACATAGAGGTGTGTGTGTGTGTGTGTGTGTGTTGTCCAAGTTAAACCTGCTCTGCGGAGTAGAATAGATGTGTGTGTGTGTGTTGTCCCTTTAAACCTTCTCTGCGGCAGTAGATAGATGTTGGTTTGGTGTGATGTTATCTCCATGTTAACCTGCCTCAGCGAGTAGAATAGGATGTTTGTGTGGTGATTACGGTGTGGTGTGGTTGTCGCTGTCCTCTGTTAACCTGCTCTGCGGAGTAGAAATAGATGGTTTGGGTAAGAAACGCTTCTTCTTCGAGTGGTCTCGTTATTCTCATTCTAGATGTGTGGCTGGCGTTCTCCTCGTGGTTGCTATGGAAATGAAATGTAAGGTGGCTTGAAGATATTCGGTCGCTCTCAAGAGTGCGTAGCTCGACTAGAATGCAACGATGTGCCGCATTGTGTGTGTGTGTGTGTGTGTGCGTGTGTGTGCATAGCTGTAGTTTGCAAACAAAATTGTCTTGAGAAGTTATGAGGGAATGTCCTCATTTTGAAAAATGATTCATAATTAAACAAAATCTATTTAGTTTTCTCTAAAAAGTGTCCTCTCGGTTCAGGATAGACTGTGTGTGTGTTTTTTTTAATTTTTGTTCTCAGGGAGGGGTTAGACTGTATTAGGAAAAGTTAGTTTAAAAAAATTAATTACATTTTTTTTCTATAACTTTACTCTCAGGGGTTGGGTTAGACTTAAAAAGTTACTTTTTATATATATTTTTTAATGTTCTCTCAGTTTGGTTTAGACTGTGATTAAAAATGATTCATAATAATTTTTTTTTTTTATAAAAAAAGTTTTCTCTCAGTGGGGGTAGACGTATTTTAGAAAACTGGGAAAGGAATTTTTGGGCTCTCTAAAAGTGTTCTCTTGGAGTTTAGCTTAGACTGTGGTCATTGTCGTTTTATATAAAAGAACCAATGTCTGTGATAGGTGCTCATTTACAGAGAAAGGGAAACGGATAAACATTTTATTCATTTGAATCCCTTTTTAAGTTAGAATGGTTGCCTAAATAGATTCTAATGAAGATATTAAAAACGCTATTATTATACTAATAGTTATTACTGTTTTGATGGATTTAATTTTTTATTTTTCACTTTGTTCTTTAATCTCACTGAAATTTTCATTAATTTTGGTTGTGTATTTCATTTTATTTATTAATTTTATTATTTCCACATTTCAATTTTTCCAAGTTCAACATTTCTAATGTTGTTTTTTTTGTTGTTTTGTTTTTTTTTTAAAAATGTAGTATGGGTTGAGATTAAAAAATTATTTTAATTTAAAGTTATTTCGGTTTCAATCTCACCAAAACTACTTTTCTATATTTTCAGTTTTGTTTAAACCATGATGACAACTTGATATGTTGTAGATAAATAAATAATTAAAATAGTAATAAAAAATAAAATATCAGTTAATTATACAATTAACTTGCTCATTTAATATGTTTTTCTTCGTCTTAACTTCTTATTAAAATTCTATTATTTTATTTCCTTGTTTTTCCCCTTCTTTTTTTTTCTTTTTCTTTATGAGGGCTGTGTATAAGAGTTCGTTTTGACGTCCACCTGATCGTGATTGGGGCGTAACAAATAAATCACACTGGTCTGGATAAGTTTGTTCTTGTGCAAACCCTGCAGAACTCACGTCGTGTGGAGTAGGAAGTTGATCTTACAGAGTACTGAAATACATCTGAATATCACTGTGTACAGTTTCATCTGCCAGATCAATAATGACCGTGTAGCATGTCCTGTCCATGTATCTGAGTTACCTATAGGACAACAAACTGGTCCTGGCTACTTCAGTTTTTCAATCTTCGGTGAATAAACGTGTGTGTGTGTGTTGCAGGAAGGGAACTGGTCTCCCCAACCGCTGATCTGAAGCGTCTGTATGGAGAGAGTCTGAGCCTGTCTTACTGATCATCTCTGCCGGCGTGGATCCATCTCAGGAGCTCCTGGAACTCGCCAGTCAGATCGTGGGGCGAGAAAACTACGTTAGGTTCGACACCACACAACACACACACACACCTCGGTTGGTTTTTATGGTTCATTGGCCTGGGACAACACCAACCCGACACCTAAAGACCTACCACTCAAAGGAAATTGTTTTGATTTTCAAAAAACACCATTAGGTGTTTTTTTTTTTTTAACCCTGTTGATTACGGGGACATCCTCATACACCACAGTGTCACATTGTAAGTATGTCTGTCATACCTCAGTTATCGAAATTGTGTCCTTCATACAATCACATAAACCACGCACACCACAAACACACTCATTTCGCTACACTGAAGAAAAAAATGATACAAATTTTTTTAAAGATAATTGGTTGCAAACTATTTATTTTAGCTACATTTAATAAAAAAAATATGTTGGAAGTTAGTCAACTGAATTTGTTTATTTAAATGTACCTCAAATAAATTGATTGCAACCACTTACCTTAAAAAAGTTAGTAAATTCAATGAATCATTTTTTCAGTGTATTTTGTCAAGGGCGCGTTAAGTTGATTACTAAAAACAGAAAATTATAAAATAAGACTAAAAACTAAAACCTGAATAAAAAATATGTAGAATTAAAAAACCAATAAAATATAAACATCAATACAAAACTTGAAATCAATTTTAAATTACACCAATATTAAAAAAAATCTATTCAAAATATATGGGTCTGTAGATTTTAAACCCTAGAACCGCCACTGGTAATTTAACCCGTGGCTGTTTTTAAGGGGTCTGTGGTGTTCTAAAAGAAAATTATTTGTGTATGAAAGTTGTTTAGTGCTGTTTCGAGTTACACACAATTATTTTCCACATATTGTACATTAGTGTTTCTCCTCTATGCCCCGCCTTTCTGAAGCGCATAGATTTTTACAAACTCATCAGTCTGAAAAGCGAGGTGTGATCTGATTGGCCAACTATCCAGTGCGTTATGATTGGCCAAAATCCTCAAGCGTGTGACGGAAATGTTAAACCCCTTACCATACTGTGATTATGCCTGTCAGGTCGGAGCGATGATTCAAAAACATGAAACCCTTTTATAAACGAGGCATTCGTTGCATCCGGTGGTGACATAATTATGGATTATAATTACTTGTACTGTCTTTTTACACATTGCAATGCGCAGCGTAAACATAAAACCATGTCAGCATTTTTGATCGGAGAAATGACAAACAACAAACCCTACTCTACACTGCCCAAAACACTTGCTTTAAATATATAAAATATAAAAAAAACAATTTAAATATAAAAAACGTACTTACAAACTGTGATTCAGAACAGCCGGCATTGTAGTCTAATCTACCAGAATCAGGAAACAGTCCTCCATAAAATGTGCTGCACACATCAGGATATTTGGGTTGAAGTGTTCTGGAAAAGTGTTGTAAAAACAACTTAACCACTGATTTCTTTCGTGTCCATTTTTGGAAGGCCCAACAAAGTAGTTTTGCTTTCACAATGAAAAACACACAGCGTCACACACGGCGGACTAGAGTGAAGAATGGCCGGCGGGCTTGAGAACGGCACGGCCGGCGGGCTTGAGAACGGGCGCGGCCGGGCAGATTCGACGAGTAGTGTCCTATGGCCTTTCGGCCCACATGTGACGACACCGGGCTGGACTCTGCTTCGTCCACAATGAAAGCCGATCCGGCGATCCACAGCACAAAGTTTAACTATTTCCTCAGCGACCAGCACGGATCAACTCCATGCATGACAAAGGCGGGAATATTGTCCTCTTGTGGAAGACCAAACAAAGTAGTTTTCGCTTTCACAACGAAACACACAACATCACACACCATGTTACACAGTCGTCCAACAATACTACAGTGAGAATAGAAGTTACGCCTTCTTTCCTTGCGTGAACATTTGGGCGGCATTATTCAAATCTTCCCACATAGTGAGGTAGATATGTGGGGGGTGTTAGAACGAGCCGTTTTATGGTAGGCGTGGCTGACTCTTACTTTTATAAAGAATATCTCTTTAGATTTGAGACTTAGTCTTTGCAACTTTACAGATCTTTCTTATGCACCAAGAGCTTGTAACACTCCCAAAGAGAAAGGAAAAATTGAAATAGCATCATATGACCTCTTTAAATAACATGGGTTATCTTAATATATTGATTAATGACATTTTATTATAATAGCCTGTTACACCACCTAAATATGTATTTACGTCCTTCTAATTCTCATTGTGAGTGCAGGATTGTTTAGCTTAATATTGACCATTATTAAAAGTGACTAGTGTAGCTTGAATAAAAAAGCATTGAACATAAAACAACAGGACAAAAATATAGTTGATGACTAGACATAATAATTTCATGACTCTAGACAACTTCTTTGTGAAGATAGTGGCACAGTGAAATAATATGTTCTTTAGCCAAATAAATACAGCTGTCATGTGCATGGGTAAAATTTACCCACTGGCTCTTTTAGGTATACAGCGACCCCTGGCGGTTCTAGCGTTAAGAGCTTTGAAAGAAGTCTTTCTGCTCATGCATGTTGTTATATATGTCTCACAAATATAGAAAAAAACTGAAATATTATGAAATAGTATTAACATTTACAATGACTGTTTTCTATGTAATATGTATTTAAAATACTAAATATGAGTAACTGTATTTCGTTATATTTACATTTTAAATGGGTGGTAATCAATTCAGTTATATCTGAAAAGTATTTTAGATTACCAAATTGATTACTTTGAATTTTAATGTAATTTCTTAATTTAATATTTAAGTAAACTAAACAGTTTGGGGATTTTGACCAATAAGGCAACTGATTCTCCGTTGAAACAATAAAACAATGGCAGCCTGTTCATTTAGCAACTCGTAGTGAGCGTGCATACATGCTCATCATCACCACACAAACATTCTCCTAGAATTCACACTTTGCATTGTTAACAGATCCATACGAATCATGCATGAAATAAAAGTTTATAAAGTCAAACGATAGCTTTGTGTGCTTTACAGATGAACTTGAAGTCTTTATTCATTCGAAATGTTCAAGAATAGATCGTCTTTGGCTTCTATTGCGATTTCATGATTCAATTCGTGAACAGATGATTCTTTTGAGTCAATCTTTTAAATGAATAATTTCTTTTGTTTAACGAAACCAGTGTGAATGGTTCACAAACTGGATAGATCTGAGGTGTGTTTCCCAAAATCATTGTTAGTGAACTGTGGTTGTAAAATTTTGAACTATAACGACATTGCTTGCGACCTTTGCTTTGGGAAACAAGCCCTGTCAATTTTGACTCGGCGATTCTTTTGTGCCGATCGCTTCTCCATAGAGAGGATTATCAGTGAAGTAATCACTTAAAGTTTGGTCCATTCATTAAACAAATCTATTGTATAACTTGGAGAACTTTGCCAGTTGTTTTGGCTACTTTTATTATGTGTTTGGATTCGCTTTGAAGCTTGGAATGCAGTATGAAACAACATGGAATTCCATTCGTTGTATTCCAATTGAATTTATATTGATTGGTAGATTTAAATGACGTAACATTTTTGTTGTTGTTGATAAAATAAATGCTGTGGAAAACTGATGTTGTTAAAAATAAAATGCAAAGAAAACTGGTAAAATGCAAATCTTATCAATGGTAGATGTCACTTTTATTTAGAGTTGGAAACATAAAAACAAGACATTAATATGTTTCCTTTGTTTATATCTTAAGTATTTCAAAGTATTCTAAAGTATTTAGATTAAGTTACTAAACCTGAGTAATCTAACGAAATAAATTACTGATTACTTTTTAAAGCTTGTACTTTGTAATCTGTAGTGAAATACATTTTACAAAGTAACCTTCCCTGCCTGTGTGTGTGCGTGCGTGTGTGTGTGTGCAGGAGCTCAACAGTATGAAACCCAAAGCCGACTTCAGATTCTGGTTGACTGCTGAGGTTCATGCGAAGTTCACACTATTACCACCTCATCCATACCTTGCTCCAGCCAAGCCTGAAGTGTCACTTATGAGGGCATAGTGTGTCAAATATATAATGTATTCCTTTTGCTTTTCTCGTATTTTAATACACCATATTGTATTCTTAAAAATCCCCAAAAGTGACTTTTTTTTTTATCTACTGAGCTGTTTTTGGTTGAGGCTCAACAAAACTCATTAAAACTAGGATGTAAAACGATAACCGATTTACTGTGCTCCTGTACCGTACTCGTACTCACCGAAAACTGGCCGGCCGCCCGATAATGAATGTCCCGTACCAAAGCCGATAAATACCAAACAGCGTGTGCATAAAGCTGGGCCATAAAGAAACACCGGGCAAACAGAACAACAGAGAGTGAACATTGAGTTTTTAGAGATTAATGATGTCTATGAAGTATAGATAAAGAAAATAGCGGCATGCATTAGATCCGCGATTGTCGAGAGCATATCGCTCACACAGAACATCCATAAAGTTTGTATTCCCTTCGATATGTCAAAGCAAGATATAAAAACAATGCACAATTTACTAAGTTATTTGACAGTTGCGAGCGGAGAGATTCCGAGAGCGCGCACGGTTTCTGTTGCAAGCATGATTTTATATGTGCTTGTTCGCCGAATCCATTACGCATGCATTTGGATTAAACTAAATCGTAAATATAACCAAACAAAATGGATCTGGGCATCACTATAAACAAGAAGCATTTATTTTAACGGTCCAGCATCACATACTTTATAAGAGCAGAAGTGAAACTACATACTTGGGTGAAATCACTAGCTGTAAAGTTCTCTCCCCTCATTCCGGCAACCAATACAAACGTGTGCGCGCTCTGCGTTGTTTAGGCTTGCTTGCTTAAGGGAGGCAAGTAAACTCTTACACTTCATTTTTACTCGTACAACGAAACAGGGTTTGTGTACAACTACACTGCGTGTGATGCAAATTACATCACCAAAATAGTACACGTGTACTCGTATAATGTATAATGAGTGGTTCCCTGCTTTATTTTAGGAAAACGTTTTGTGATTACGGTATTTAGCTGCTGCAATGGAGCAGCTCTAATGTTCCATTAAAATGAACAGGGAAAGTAACAAAAGCTTATACAATACACTTTAACAGGTATAATTAAGTGTGGAAATAAATGAAAGTAATATCTGTTTGCTAAATGAAGCCAAATAACAAGATTCATATTATTATTATTATTATTACTATTAATAACATTTTTTGTTTCTGGTACCCAATATTTGAAAAAGTTACAAATGCAATGAAAATATTGGTATCTGCAAGTACCAAAAATAAAAGTATTGGTATCGGGTGAGTACTGGAAAAAGTTGTATCGGTGCATCCCTACATTAAACATTCATTTTAGCATGCTTCTTATTCAATAATCAAAATGAGCTTTGTGCTTTTTACTTGTGATATCAAACAAAGTGGAAGCTTTGAACTACTGTCAATTTTATCCCAAATTAAAATTGTGATAAAAATGTAAATGTATCTTCAATCAAGATACATTTGAGGTGCAAAATGAAGATGTTAATACAGAGAAATGGAAAACTAAAAACTGAATGAAAATATAAAAAGTTTAACTTTTTTTTATTCAGTATTTTTCATTTTCATTTACTTTGACTTAATGTACTAAAATATCTAAACATTATATAGACATTAGAAAAAGAAAAAAAAACTGACAAACACAAATAAATTGAAATGAAAATAGATAATATACAAATAAAAATGTATTCAAAGAGGAAAGAAACCTATATGGTCTAATATAGGTTGGAAGTGTGTATTCTCCAGTGTCGACTTGCAATTTAGAGAACATATTGATGTTCTTGTTTTCTTTAATTTTTTCCGCTAACATTTCTTAATTGTCTTAACACGGTCTAAAAAGGCTTGTAAATTACCTTCATACACCTGCAGAAACCCTTTTAATGTCTTGTACATTTAAATCACTGTAGATGTGTACTGATCATCTCTTCCTCTTTACTACTAGTTACAGCACCACATGAACATAATGAACATCATATAGTGTTGAAATATATAGTACAATTTACTGAAATGATTAATGTCTCACATAATCAAAAATCAGTGTTTCAACTGCAGAAAGACATCAGTAAAGCAGCTTGTAAACAATGTGTCACATTAGGAAACATTCTCATCAATACTCAGGAAAAACATTCAATGTCCATATAATCAAGATCAGAATTGAGAATTGAAAAGCTTGTGGTTTGACATCGAATAGAATTGTGAAATTTATGTCAACAGAGATGTATCTCAGACTGCTTGTCCATTAGCGATAGTGTGTGTGTGTGTGTTCAGGCTCCTCCAGGCCTCAAGAAGAACCTGAAGCGGACGTATGAGTCCTGGAGCGTGGAGCAGATCAGTAAAGGCGGTCACCTGACTCTAGCTCAGTCGCTCTTCTGTCTGGCCTGGTTCCACTCTGTGTGTCAAGAGAGACGCAACTACATTCCACAGGTACACACTGGTCACATGACTGCAGACACAGTATATACTCAGACCATTGCTGGAATTCAGACAGGAGCTCTTGGATCTGTTTGGGCAATTATTTCAGACTCTGAATTAAAATACTGCACGTCAGGCCTTTGAAGAGCTCCATTTAATTAACTGAGGCTTTTGCTTTTCTCTTTCATAATGTCTCTCGCTCGCTCCGTCTGTCTCTCTCTCCTAAAGTGGGCCGGATCTAATAAGCTGTGTAGGAGAAAACTAATTCATAGTGTCTCTTAAAAGGATTTTGTGAAAGAAGCAGGATGTTTCTTGCTCCATAGTTAAAATGGCAGTATTTTTATGATTATGACGTCATAGGCTCATTAACATATTGCCACATAAACAATTATTCAGTATTCAGTGACGTGATGTGACTGTGAACTGTGCATAGAGGTCGGTCGATGTTCTTAAAGAGACTCTTTTTGGTGCAAGAGATGTATATGGACTTCAGTGTGGAAAATGAAATGCTACAGGAGTGTCGATAATGAGCCTTTTGAAGGAAATGGAAACCAAAAGTTTATATCAGCCATTATAGAAAAACATGGTGTTATTTTCACCAGGGATCTTGACACAATCATCACAGCAGCCGTCAGTGTTGTTTGTACGGAACCATTCAGTAGACTTATAGGATTTTACTAGTGCGGCCAAACCAAATAACATATATCTGTATATTTTACTCTCTGTCTCTCTCTCTCTCGCTCTATAGAAATATATATAAATAATATATATATATATATAATATACTAACAATTTTATGAGTATATATAAATTATATAATAATATTAAGAATATTTAGAATGGTTATAACTTACATTTCTAATAATTTATATTTATAATTAACTGAAAAAGTCGTAAAGTATTAAAAGATAATTTATGTATAATAATTTTTTTTTTATATGTATAATTGATCAAATTAATGTACATTAAATTATATATATGTATGTATTTTTTTATACACTGTACTGCCTAAAACTGTAACGTAATACTTTTAACATCAGTCGCTTTACGCTTTTTTTGAACATTTACGCTTTACGCTTTATTTCAGATGGCAGGTGTTTAAAAAGGTTTTCTTTCAAACATTTGCTTAGATGAAATATTGCATGTTGTGAAAAGACTGAACAATATAGAGCTAAAGAAAAGATGAATGGCTTCACTGTATGATTCAAAAATGATTCCATATGTAATCATGATTAAAAAAAGACCTGGAGTTTCTATTGCACAGCAGGCTGAATATATATCAAATTAAATTGAACTAATGTTGATGATGATGTGTTTGTGTTGCACAGGGAGTTCTCTGTCAGACCTGAGAGCCGGCTTTGAGATCATTGACCGTCTGTTTGAAGGTGTGTGTTTATCTATGTGTAATCTACATGAACTCATCATCTAAGGGTTTGTATGTTTTTTTATTTTTTATTTGCATGTATTCGCATGTTTAATTTGAGATCTTACTAGAGTATTTTCTTCTCATATTTTTCAGGTGGGAAGCCGTTTCAATGAGAATTTGTGCACGGTCTCCTGGAAAACGCCATCTACAGCGGCCGCATCAATAACGTGTGTGACCTGCGGGTCCTTCGCTCGTACCTGCAGCAGTTCTTTAACGCTCAGCTCCTCACACAGTCACACACACACTCGCGAGTCAAGAAAACACACGCTTTGATACACCTGCCCAACTCCTGCAGCATAGCGGTCAGTGTTCATATACACGCTATCTGTGCTGTATAGTTTACAAGAATTCAATTCTTCTAATCGTGTGTGCTTTTTGGACTGATACTACCCACAATCCTTTGCACTAGTGGATTAAATTCACCCCTCTGTGTGTGTAGGATTATCGTGTGGCGGTGGATGCTCTTCCTGAAGACGACAGACCCAGTTTCTTCTAATTCTTCGGCCGCCTGCAAACATCGAGCGCTCCTGCACAGAGAATCTTCAGCTCGTTGTGTGTGTGTGTGTGAGTGAGTGTGTGTGTGTTGAGAGTTGTGTGAGTGTGTTTCTGCAGAGGTCATGAAGGGTCAGAGGTGTTTTGAGAACATTGTGCTGAGCAGGACATTCCTCAACATCAAAGACGTGTGTGTGGTGGTTTGTGTGTGTGAGAGAGAGAGAGAGACTGTTGTTTCCTGTGGGGTGGAGATCATAATGCGCTGACAGACAAAGTACATTCACACCATATTTTCACCATATTTCTGAGGTGGCCTTTTACACCCAAGTCCTTTTAGAGACAACTATACACAATTTTTATGACATTATTTATGAACCTTTTTGACTAGTTGGAATCCAGTCAAATGTTCTCAGTCACATTTTACTGTATTTGTGAGGATATTTTCTAGTAGATTTGTATTTATTGAAGCAAACAGCAGTGTTTTCGAGGCAGAGGATGAAAAATTTAGCTAAATTTAGGTTAACAATTCATAATAATCATAGTTAATTTTCTTCTATTTATTTAGAGTGTTTTTATTGTTAACTAAAACTATTAAAAATGGGTTTCAGTATTTGAAAAAAATCTAAAACATAATTTTAAAAGATTACAATTCTTATTAAATTAGATATGTTGCCTTGCCAACTTGAACTGCTAAAATGACTAAAAATAAAACTGAAATAAATGTGTAAATGAAATGCAGCAACTTTGCCATTTTCTGTGTGATTACATGCAAAAAAAGATGACCAATGACAGTTCAGTATGCAAATACAAAACTTTATGATGTCATCATTGCCGCTGTCACATGATAACATTTTAACATCTTTAGGTTGTAACATTGTAACATCTTTAAGTGGCTCAAGCTGAATCACTAACAGTATTAATTGTGGTTTTATGCTTGTGAAATAATTACAGATATTTTGTATGCTTGTGATGATTGACTATGCAGAACTCACCACCGTAATGCTGAGTGTTCAGAGCTGTTGCTAGGGCATCGCTATGCAGATTTTTGGCTACATGAATATCCTGCTTTTTACTGAATGAAATACGTGAATCACCCTCATTCAGCTCACTGTCGCTCTCTTGACTTCACACACACTCACATACACACACACTCTCACTTTGTGTTCAGAGCGTTACGCTGCACTCCTATTTGTCACTGCCAGGTTTAGACCGATCTTTGCCAAACTCACACACACATACACAGAGAGAGTGCTGTAGAGACTGTGTGTGTGTGTTTAGCTCTTGTAATGAGACCAATTGATCATGTGTAAGAGTCACCTGCACCTTCCTTGCGGTTTGCCCCAATCACAGAGAGATGGAGGATAGTGTACGGTGAGCTGTACTGCACTCACCTCAGCTGTGTGTGTGTGTGTGTGCAGGTGATCTCTCAGTTGAGGATTCTGAGCAGGTCTGTAGCATCCGGCTCCAAATTCGACAGAGATCTGGTCTAACGCTCTCTCACCTGTGCTCAACCTGTGGAAACGTCTCAACCAGGTAACTCATTGGCATTTTAGTGTCATAACATAATTATTATGATTTTATATATACAGGGGTGCACATAAGTTCCCTTTAGTCGGTCACGTCGGAGGACCGACGAATTGGAATCTCGCTTAGAGAAACCAATCTACTTCGAGTGTAAACTAAACGAGCCAATGCAAATTGGCATGTGATTATTGCATCCAGCTGCCGCTGATCACAGCGTGAGTATTAGTAGGCAGCCGGTGTAGTGCATATTCAGCTTTTTGCTTCGGAGCCGAGCGATCACATCGTTCTGCTCCTGACTACTCTACTGAGAGAAGAAGACTGAATGAGTTCAGCACGCTCTTAGAGAGCACTTCATGTTGGCGGTACGGCGCTTCCGCGGTGGTGGTTTCCCGTGTCGAGTGGGTTGCACACATCAGGCTGCACTACCCCCTGATTGAGTTGCAGATGATCATCTCCCCTGTGCACCTCAACACGCTAAAAGAGCTTTTTCCCCTAAAAAAACATTTTCGGGTGCGTCTTTCTAAAGACGACATTGAGGGCAACTCGAGGTACCCTTTGTAAAGACGATGTTGGTCTTGCTATAGACAACGTATCACCCGGGTGTTTTTGGATGCGGTCGTTACCTGGAGCTGGGTGATGGTCATGATCACTGCCTCATGTGCCTGGGCGTTAACACGCTGAGGTCGCGTTTGTGGATGAGTCATGTTCTCATTGCGGGAATATGATCATCTCAGAGTCGCGGGCCAAGCTCAGTTTCCTCAAAGGGGCGGAGCTCCGTTACCTCTTGCCGCCTCGATCTAGTTCTCGTCATGGCGGCAGTCAGGCAGGTGCTACTTCAGGCAGTTGCACGGGCGGTCTGAATGTAACAGTGATGACAAACCCTCCAGGGAACCAACCCTCGGGGGACTATCGCTCCTCTTGCACTCCGCAACCAGTTGAGCTGCCAATGAAACGTGCTGGGCCCTCTACAAGGAGCATACCAACCGTATCCTTTGGCGCTCCTCCCAACAACCAGATGTAGATGGCTGCATCGGAGGGTGAGCCAGAGCTTACTGGAGAGGAAGATTCGGCTGCACTGCTGTCCTCCGGGACTGTAGCAATTCCTGAATCGGATCCAGAAAAAAACGGCTGTGCTTTCCCGGGCCACCATGGGGGTAGGGCTCAAGTGGAGACTTCCACCATGTCCCGAGCCATCAAGGTTGCACGATTGGTTCTCGGGGTTGGGTCCGCTTTGGTTCTCAGCGCCCCACCCCAGAGGTGCCATTCTTCCTGGAGGTCCTGAGAGTTTACCCAGGTGTGATGGCAACCTTTTTCTGCCGGAAACACCTGCTAACTCCTCCTCCTCACCACTTTCGATGGTATTGCCGCTAGGGGGATACGGGGGTCGGGGTCGGTTGCGATGGCAGTTGTATCCCTGATACCCGCCTCCCCCGGCAGGGCGAACCGTGCCCTTCCTCCCGTCTGTAGGTCCCCGGCTGGTCCTGTCCGTCGATACTTATAACCGGCTGTTTTATAAGCTCCTCCGCATTACACGCTACGGCGTTACTGCCGTGCTTCGGCTAAAGCACTGAGGCTTCACGAGGGTGGTCATGATCTGAAGGTCTAAAAGAGCTCCGAACCACAAACTGTCTCGGGCGCTCCGAGTGGCGAAGGTCACCGCGAGTTCTCTGGGTTGAGCGATGTCCACACTTGTGGTCCAGGAGCGTCACCTTTGGTTGTGTCTGGTCGACATGAGGGACACCAACAAAGTTCGGTTTCTCAAGGTCCCTGTGTCCCAGACTGGCCTTTTCTGCGACGCAGTCGAGAACATGGTCCAGCAGTTCTCGGCTGCACAGGAGGAGACCGAGGAGGTCAGACGTTCTGCCCCGGCGGGCAGCTGCTGCTGCCTCCACCCAGCTGGAGTGTCCCAGCCTGCTCGTCGCTGAGGGCGGCCCCCTGCGTCCACCTCCGCTCCCGTGCCGCATCCGCAAGCGGCGCCGTGGAGCTGGGCGTAGGCAGGCCGCCCTGCCTGTCCAGGCCCCCGTCAACCTGGCGGTGAGCGGAAGAGCAAGAGGCCTCGGGATGGGTGACCCAGAGAGAGCACCTCTCCCTTCCCCGGATGAGGGCCTGGTGGAGAATCTGGTTTCCAAAAATCTTGACAAGAGAGAGGTTTTCTCTCTCTCTGGGTCCCAAGACAGCACGGAGATTTGCGGACGGACCACACTCATCTTCCTCTCTCGCCAGCAGGCAGCAGCGGACAGTTAGAGAGCGTCAACAAAGGCCCTACTCACGGCCACTGACTCAGAACGGGGCACCCTGTGGCAGCACCCGTGTCCCATACCCACTGAAACTTCCATGTCTGTCCCCTGGACAGGCATGCTGTTCGGTGCCCGACCCCCAATAGGTAGTTTGACACCTTCACTTCGGCGAGAGCACCATCTACGAGACACTCTTACGCCTTGAAGTGGAACCTGTTCGTCGAAATGGTGTCCTTCTCACCGAAAGACCCGCCGGAAGTTCTGAAGCAGTGGTTGGAGCGAAGGCTGTCTCCCTCCACCGTTAAAGTCTATGTGGCTGCGATTGCTGCCAACCACGACCCCGTGGAAGGGAAGTCGGTGGGGAAGCATGACCTGATCATCAGGTTCCTCAGCAGGGCGAGAAGGCTAAATCCTCCATGGCCCCCCTCTATACCCTCTTGTGCCTGTCTCTAGTGCTCATAGCACTACAGCAGGGCCCATTTGAGCTTTTTGCAGTCAGTTGAGCTAGAGTTTCTTTCAGTGAAAACTCTGCTCCTGCTTGCATTGGCCTCCATCAAGAGGGTAAGGGGACCTGCAGGCATTTTCAGTCTACGAATCGTGCCTAGAGTTTGGGGGGCACCGGCTGCTTCCCAGGTAACCCTGAGGCCCCGGCCCGGCTATGTGCCCAAGGTTCCCACTACTCCCTTCAGGGATCAGGTGGTGAGCCTGCAAGTGCTGCCCCCGGAGGAGGCAGATCCAGCCCTGGCTTTGCTCTGTCCCGTCCAAGCCTTTATATGGTATGTAGACCGGACACAAAGCTTTAGACCTCAGACCAGCTCTTTGTCTGTCAGAGGCCAGCAGAAGGGAATGTCATCTCTAAGCAGAGGATGGCCCAATGGATTGTGGATGCCATCACCCTGGCATATCAGACATAGAGTGTGCCCTGCCCCCTCTCAGGTTGCGAGCTTACTCTACTAGAAATGGTGCATCCTCCTGGGCGCTGGCTCGTGACGCCTCGCTGACAGATATCTGTAGGGATGCGGGCTGGCGACCCCTAACACATTCGCTAGATACTATAGCCTTCGTGTGGAGCCAGTATCCCTCTGTGTTCTCACCTCAAACGGGTAGAAGCACTGAGAGGCCCCGGCTTCTGGAAATTGCATTAAAACAGGCATCAATATAGCACTGTTTTGTGTGCCATATGCAGTAAACAGTGTGTGGGTATCGTAGGCTAGAGTCCTAGATTTTGCTTGGCTCCTTGCCCTCTTTCTCAGGGTTCCCTCATTGATCCATCAGAAGGTGTCTCCGCCCAGCGAGGCGCGTCGCTCTCCCCCCGTTCTCTCATTCGTCCAGCTGGCGCAGTTTAAAGGGGTCATATGATGCGATTTCAATTTTGTCTTTCTCTTTGAGTGTTACAAGCTCTTGGTGCAAAAAGAAGAACTGTAAATTGCAAAGACTAAAGTCTCAAATCCAAAAGATATTCTTTATAAAGTAAGAGTCAACACGCCTACCTAAAACGGCTCGTTCTAAAACACCCCCACATACCTCCGTCACTATCTGGGAAGATTTGCATAACACTGCCTAATGTTCACACAATGAAAGAAGGCGTAACTTTTATTCTCTGTGTAGTATTGTTGCTGCCGCCGCCGTCATGTCGTGAAGGCGCTGTGTGCTTTGTTGTGAAAGTGAAACTACTTTCAAAAGATGACGATATCCGCTTTGTCATGCCTAGTGCTGACCGTGCTGGTCGCTGAGGAAATACATAAACTTAGTGCTGTGGATCGCCGGATCTGTTTTCACCGTGGACGAAGCGGAGTCCAGCCCTGGGTCGTCACATGTGGTTGCTGCAAGCCCTCCGGATGCTCCTTTGTCGAAATCGCTGGCCGCGCCGTTCTTAAGCCCGCCGCCTCTGCTCACTCAGCCGGCCGGTCCTCACTCAAGCCCGCCAGCCTCCGCTCACTCTAGCCCGCTGTGTGTGATGCTGTGTTTCGTTGTGAAAGCGAAACTACTCTTTTTTTGGTCTTCCAAAAGAGGACACAACTAGAATCAGTGGTTAAGTTGTATTTACAATACTGATCCAGAACAGTTCAACCCAAATATTCAGATTTGTGCAGCACATTTTATGGAGGACTGTTTATTTTTATCCTGGTAGAGTAGACTACAATGCCTGTTGTTCTGACTCACAGACTGTAAGTATTTTTATTTCATATTTAAAGGATTTGCCACTGATTATTCAAACACGAGTTTTGAGCAGTGTAGAGTAGCGCTTGTTGTTTTGGTCATTTCTCCAATCACAAATGCAGACATGGTTTTATGTTACGCAGCGCGATGCAACGCAACGCATAAAAAGACAATATAAATCATTATAATCCATACTGATGTCCCCCTGAATGCAACAAATGCCTCGTTTATAATGGTTTTAATGTTTTTGTCTCGTCGCTCCGGTCGAACACGGCATCATAGTATGGTGCGGGCGTAACATTTCCGTCACATGCTTGAGGTATTCGGCCAATCACAACGCACTGGATAGCTGGCCAATCAGAGCACACCTTGCTTTTCAGAAAGATGAGCTTTGTAAAAATTGACGGGTTTCAGAAAGGTGGGTCATAGAGGAGACACAATAATGTACAGTATGTGGAAAATAATGTTTTTTTGAACCCTAAACCATATAAACACATTTCATTACACCAAATAAAAAAAAATGTTATTTTTAGCAACGTCACATGACCCCTTTATGGATTTGCCCTATTGGTCCATAGTCATACGAACCACTCGGCTGGCCTTGCTCAGTAAGGTCATCAGAGGGACGTCCCTCCTAACCGCTGACATACACAAACTGGCCACTGCGCTTCTGAACCAGGAGATAAGACTGAACGCCTGCACCTGCTTGATTAATTAAACAATACAGTATGATAGTTATATAGTGATTACACCGTATCATATTTGCTGAATGAAATTCAATACTTGTTTCTTACTAATTTTGGAGTGCTGATTCCAAAACTAGTGAATAAAAAAATAATTTTTCTTGAGCTGTCACTCGTTCGTTTTCAAAGACTATTTGTTTCCAATTCTCGGCCCATTTTCACAACGCATGACATTATTTTATTCCTAATGCCTGAATTCAAATTATAATTTAATGTGGGTTCTTGGTTTTTATTACATCTCTTGGTTTTTTCATTAATTTTCATTTCGTCAGTTTTTTATATTTTATTAAACTAACTTAAATTTAAAAAAAAATATATTTTTATCGATAACAACACTGTTTCATAACATCTTGTTGGTAAGACCCATGAACAGGATCGCATTAATGACCAAAAAAGATGTTACAAATTATATATATCGTCTAGCTATCTATATATATATATATATGGCATTTTCTATTTTAGTATGTGTTTGTTTTTCTAGTCTTTTTAATGTTAAATTGTTTATTAAGTTTATTTCCAATTTCAGACAATTTTTCATTTCAGTCATTTTTTATATGTATTTTATTTTAATTAATGTAAATGTCACTTTTATATTTTTTTAGTTTGTCATTTTAGTTACAATACCCCACTGCTCTTTGACATCTTTGTTGGAAAAGACACGCATATTAAAAGTTGTTGCAAAGTTCGAGCTTTTTTCGTGTGTGTGCGGGGAAAATAGCTTCTTTGATAGGTGAATGAGGTCGTCTGCCGGTGCAGCAGGCGGGTAGACGGCAGGGGTGCCGAGGGAGCCCGACACAGACGTTTCGCGGTGGTCAGGTTTTAGTAATTTTCGTGCGCCGAGCTTTGTTTTGTGTGTGTTTTCTTCTGTCATGGGTAGTGGATAGGTTCTATTCATTTTATTTCAGTTTTAGTATTAGTTATTTAAAAAATAAAAGTGCACTGCTTTTCTGATGTTAATAAGTAAGTGCATTAAAGCTGATATATAATTTATAAAAAAACATTTATTCTTATTTTATGGGGGAAAAAAACTTTTAAAGGTTTATTTTTTTTATTTACTCAGCATCATAAAATTAAGCAATATTAAGCATTTTTTGCAAATCAGCAGCTATTTGTTTTGGGGATAAAGGCAATGTAATCGTTTGTTTCTCTCTCTCTCTCAGTGTCTGTTGAGTTGGCAGAATAAATGGGAAGACCCTGAAGACCCGTTGTGTCCCGAGCGCTCGCGATTCAGGTAAACAAACTCCTGCTGTTGATCCAGAGGTCCTGGAATGTGTTTGACCTCCCCTAGGTGTTCTTGAGTTTGTTTAGCCGTGTCTATGATGCTAGAATGTGAGAATGCCATGGAGGAGCCATGTTTGTTCAGGATGCACCTGGCCTTATAAATGGCTCACATATTTTCCTGCTGTAATAGGGCCACGCAGAGCAGTCATCTGACCTAATGAGTCTCTGGAGACGTTAGCCCGCACCACCACGGGTCTCCCATCAGGCTCAGCAGATGCCGCATGTGTCGAGGCGTCTCTGGTTGTTTTCAGAGTGTAAAGCCATCGGAATGTGATGCAGTGACTCATCTGATTATATGAGGGTTTTTCCGTGCTTTAATGCGCTTTACTCTCTTTTGTGCTTTGGCTTTGGATGAAAGTGCTTTGTGAATAGCAGCCTTGCCGTAAATTCCAGCTCTGTGAAGCTCATGACGTAGTTTCTGATAACACCGGGTCACAGCGCTCCGATGCCCATATTCCACAATGTGGTTTGGTGATTGAACAACTATGAAGCATTCATGTAGCCTTTCAAAAATGTATAACTTATTGTTGACTGTGGGGATTACTGTTCTAAATAAATGTTACCCTGGAGCACAAAACCAGTCATAAGAGTAAATTTTTTGAAATTGAGATTTATACATCATATGAAAATCCTGAATAAATAAGCTTTCATTGATGTACGGAATCTGGGTGTCAAAAAAAATCTAAATATTGAGAAAATCATCTTTAAAGTTGTCCAAATTAAAGTTCTTAGCAATGCATATTACCAAACAAAAATTAAGTTTTAATATATTTACAGTAGGAAATTTACAAAATATCTTCATGGAACATGATCTTTACTTAATATCCTAATGATTTTTGGCAAAAAAGAAAAATCAATCATTTTGACCCATACATGTATTGTTGGCTATTGCTACAAATTTACCCCAGCGACTTAAGACTGCTTTTGTGCTCCGGGGTCACAAATGAAGATATATAATCTATATATTTATTACAATGTCGGCCTGGCCTGAGATATCAGGTAATAACCAAATAACAAATATTGTTATCAAACAAAGTGAGTGTTTGGGAACTGACCATATTGCATGAAATATATCCTTAATGTTCGTACATATTTTAATGTAGATATAATGTGTCAGGTCCAACCCCTAAATGTTAGTTATTTAACCTTTATTCACTAGGCAAATCCAGTCCTACACAGATTATTAAATGAAGTTGGTGGTTTTGAACATTTCAAATTAATATATAATTAATTGTTTATATATAATATAAAAGTTTTCTTTTGGTCCAAAGCACTATATTTATTTTATAACCTTTGTATCACTTGGCAATCAGATAAAAAGACAATTTCATAAAATAAATAAATTAATATAATAACATATATTATTCCTATATTTTATAAGACTTTATTTTACTTTATTTACTTATTAATCCTGTACTGGTTTATTTTACTTACTTTTTTTTACATTAAATGGCAAGTTAAGTAGTTGTGGACATGAAATTTTATAGATAGATAATGGATGTATGGATGGATAGATGTATAGGAGGCGCTGATGGTGGATGGATGGGATGGATAAATAGATGGATGGATGTATAATGGATAGATGATAGGATGGATGACGATAGATAGATGATGGATGTATGGATTGATAGATATATGGATAGATGACAATAATGGATAGATAGATAGTGGATAGAATTGTGGGGGGTGGGGGGAGATAATGATAGAACGATAATTGATGATGGAATGGATAGACGATATATAGATAGATGGATGGATGATGGATGGATGGATAGACGATGGATGGATGGATGGATGGATAGACGATAGATGGATGGATGGAATGGCTGAGACGATAGATGATGGATTGATGGATGGATGCTGGATATAACTATGGATGGATGATACGAGGGATAGACGATATATAAATGCTGGATGGATAGACGATAGATGGATGGATGGATGCATGGATGGATGGATGGATGGATGGATAGACGATAGATAGATAGATAGATAGATGATACTGTATATGATAGATAGATAGATAGATAGATAGATAGATAGATAGATAGATAGATAGATAGATATATAGATAGATAGATGATAGATAGATAGACTCACATGCACTTGATACACTGACCTTGCAGGAAGCAGGAGGAGCTACGTGGCGTGAATATTAAAGACATCAGCCAAGGACTCATGAATAATTCATGAGCGCACCAGCATCACCTGAGGGAGAGTTCATTACACACAACACACAAACAGCAGCGTGTGTATTATCATGTACATCAATCACACGACTGACTTCATGTAATATTGTGATGGTGTGTGTATATGTGATTATGGGAATCTGTTTGTTTAGAGTTAGTGCTTCTGAAAATCCAGCCTGCTGTAAACACTAAAGCAGTGAATCTGAGCAGGTGTGTTCAGTGTTTGTCATCTGCTGATGTGTGTATACAGAAGTTTGGGAGCGAGACTTTTAGATGATCTTTCTATGCACGTGAGAATCTCCAAAACATGTCTGGCTAACATTTATTGCCTTCTGATGTGGGGCTGAAATAAGAATATATATTTTGCATAAGGAAAATGAATTCTGTTTCAGAAACATTAAGATTTGTGACAATATTTTCATTTCACATTTTCACCTCAAAATTCTCATTACTCAGTGCAGTATCTTTGTGCTGTTAATAATAATAAAATTATTATTATTATTATATTGCATGACAGCAGTAGTGGTGAAATCGATCACTAATAAATTATATATTTTTTATAAATTTAAAACAACAATCATTTGATTTTTTTCTTGTTTTTATATGATAACAGCAATGTTTTTTATGCTATAGCATTAAAATGGAATAATGATTATAATATCTTGTATTTATAAATTGTCAGTAGTATTCTTAATACAATAAAATGAATAATTAAAGTAATAAAATAAATGCCTACTTCTAATAGTATTTGCAGTATTTTCTTTAAAAGGTATTTTTCTGATTTAAAAATATTTTATTACAGTATTTTACTATAATATAGTAGAAAATTAACTGTATTACATGTATTATTATGTATTACTGTATTGTTATGAATGTAAGAATAATGAGAATTCTAAAAAAAAAGAACTCGTATGATAGCCTTCATATTTTTTGATGCAAGAATATTTGTGACCCTGGACAACAAAACTAGTCTTAAGTCGCTGGGGTATATTGTAGCAATAGCCAACAATACATTGTATGAGTCAAAATTATCGATTTTTCTTTTATTCCAAAAATCATTAGGATATTAAGATCGTGTTCCATGAAGATATTTTTGTAAATTTCCTACTGTAAAATATTAAAACTTAATTTTTGATTAGTAAAATGAATTGCTAAGAACTTCATTTGGACAACTTTTAAAAGTCGATTTTCTCAATATTTTGATTTGTTTGCACCCTCAGGTTATAGATTTTCAAATAGTTGTATCTTCGGCCAAATATTGTCCTATTCTAACAACCCATACATCAATAGAAAGCTTATTTAAACAGCTTTCAGATGATGTATAAATCTCAAAAAACTTGCCCTCATGACTGTTTTGTGGTCCAGGTCAAGTATATTAATTTCTTTTGATTTTGTGGTGAAATGTGACCTGGACATGTTTTGGTGAGGTTCATTGCTCTCATTTGTTCAGTCAGAGTCTGAGACGAGAGCTGGAAATGAGCCTCAGCGTCCACAAAACACCTGTCACGCGTGTCCGCTCAGTCCGCCGCTGCTGATCGGAGTTAGTTTGACTGTAATTAGAACTGCAGAGCGAGCCTCATGATGAATGTGATTTGAGCTGCTCCCTCAGGCACTGCACTGAACCAAATCTCCCCTTAAACCAATGAAGGGGCAAGGTTGAGTGAACTTAAGAGGGAGAATTTAGGTGAAGGAGCATCAAGAGCTTTTACAATATTGAAGCAATTCAGACTTCCTCCACTGAAAGTCTTGCTGTAGCAAAAACAGCATTTTAAGGGTCCGAAATGATCCTGAAAACTAAATTCTGATTGTTTTTTGTTCTAAGAAACCTTGACTAATATTTTAAGTGGGCCTTAAGGGTCAAATATGGTGCCTAAATTGACTATAAAGCAGGTTTGTAGACACACAAACTTGACAAAAAATGAAGGTCATGGAGGTCCGTGTGCTGAAACTTACCCCGAGATGGACTGTAATGGACCTCATGTGCGCTCCTCTAACAGATAATTCAATCTTATCCGTCAGCGCTATTATGACACCCACCTGCTCCAGTGAGTCGAATTTCCACAGCAGCAGCTGTTTATAGAGATCTGTGAAATCTGTAAATGTGAGCCATCTATTCCTGACCAACAGATCTGAGCACAACACACACCTGCAGAAACGCACCGACTCTAATAAACAGGAGGTCGAGCATGTCTGTGGGTCGTGTTCTGCTAATTCCTGAACACAGATCTTGTTGAAGTGACCTTGAAAAACAACATAATCCGCAATGTGACGTGTTTCTGAGTGGAAATTAATTCTAATTTTAGATGCAGATTGGTTGCTGTTAGGATTATTAAGTAAATAAAGGACTGTTTATTTATTTAATAATTATTTTTAATTAATCGTTTATTTTATAATTATTCTTTTTAGTTATTCAATAATATACATCCAGCTAATAATTTATTTGAAATAAAGGCTTTACATTCATCTACACTACTGTTCAAAAGTTTGGGTCAGTAGATTTTTTTTTTTAAACAAAAACTAATATTTTATTCATCATTGATGCATTAAATTGATTAAAAGTGACAGTAAAGATGTATATAAGGTTACAAAAATTTGTTTCAAATTAATGCTGTTCTTTTGAACTTTCTATTTATCAAAGAATCCTGAAAAATTAAATGTACCACTGTTTCCACAAAAATATGAACTGTTTTCAACATTGATAATAAAAAAAAATGTTTCTTGAGCATCAAATCAGCAATTTACTATTTCTGAAGGATCATGTGACATTTAAGACTGGAGTAATGATGCTGAAAATACAGCTGCGCATCACAGAAATAAATTACATTTTAAAATATATTAATATAGAAAAAAAGTTATTTAAAATTGTAATAATATTTTACAATATTACTGTTTTTACTGTATATTTGTAATAAATACAGCCTTTTTGAGCAGAAGAGAATCTAAAATCTTAAAAAAAAAAAAAAAAAACATTACTTTAAGAAAATGATTACTACAACAGTTGTGTTTGTTGATTGTTTGTTGATGTCCTAAACGCACCCTCTACTGATAAACATAAAGATGGACACATACAGAAACAGTCCGTTGATGTTCTTAGAAAGATGCCGCGTCTGAGTCTCTGCCGATCTGAAGCGTGAAGTCCTGTGAGGAGACACAGCCGGAAAAGATTTGAGAAGGAAATAGCGATTGTTACTGCAGCACTAAAATCACTTCTGTCATCACACACACTGATCTCCATGACCAATCACTCTTGTGTGTGTGGTGTGTGTGTGTGTGTGTGAGTGTGTGTGTGTGAGAGAGAGTGGGTGTGTGTGTGTGTGTGTGTGTGTGTGTGTGTGTGTGTGTGAGTGTGTGTGTGTGAGCGCGTGTGTGTGTGTGTGTGTGGGTGTGTGGTGTGTGTGAGTGTGAGAGTGTGTGAAGTGTGTGTGGGGTGAGCGAGAGAGAGGTGTGGTGTGTGTTGTTTGTGGTGAGTGCGAGTGTGTGTGTGTGATGTGGTGTGTGTGTGTGTGAGTGTGTGTGTTTAGATGCGAGTGAAGTTTGTTGGTGTGTGGTTGTGTGTGCGAGCGGAGTGTGTGGTGTGTGGGTGTTGTGTGTGTGGTGTGTGGGAGGTTTTTTTTTTTTTTTTTTTTTTTTTTTTTTTTTTTTTTTTGGTGGGGTTTTTTTTTTTTTTTTTTTTTGGGGGGGTTTTTTTTTTTTTTTTTTTGTTTTGTGGTGTGTGTGTGTGTGTGTGTGTGTGTGTGTGAGAGAGAGAGTGTGTGTGGTGTGTGGTGTGTGTGTGTGTGAGTGTGTGAGTGAGAGAGGGAGTGTGTGTGTGTGTGCGTGCGTGCGAGTGTGTGTGTGTGTGGTGTGTGTGTGTGTGTTTTGTGTGTGTGTGTGTGTGTGTGAGGTGGGTGTGTGTGTGTGTGTGGGTGTGGTGTGTGAGAGAGAGTGTGTGTGTGTGTGTGTGGGTGTGTGTGTTGTGGGTGCAGGGTGGGGTGGCACTGAGACAGGAGGGACCGCCAGGTGATCGAAACTGAACAACCTTTCTGAAGTGAATTAAGGATACTTATGACTTGAGGGAGAGTTATTCTAGTTAACTAACACTTAAACCACAAAAAAAAATAACGAAATAAAAATATATATAAAATTAGCATTTTTTTCTACTTGATGTACTATAATAAATAAAGCTAAAAGGAAATTAAAAAAGAAAATGGTAATAACAGTAATACTAAGGACAGAGACCTCCGTGGTGAAGAACGAAGAGGAGGTGATGGTGAGGAAAAGGAGGGTTCGGGGAGGCAGTTGGAAAGGGCGATTCGGTCGCCCCGCAGCGTTGAGTCCCCTTGCGCCTTGCACTCCATCCTACTGCAGGTGCGAGACCTCGGTCTTGGCTACGACTCGGATGAGACAGTGCTGTTTAAGTACTGCAGCGGGACCTGTCCTCGCCTCGCCTCCAACCACGACCTCACACTCACCAACCTCCTGCAAAGTGGCGTCCTTCAATACACCGGCCATTGGCACCATCAGCCCTGCTGTCGCCCCACACACCACGAAGACATAGCCTTTCTCGACAACCACCATCGCTGGCACAAAGTGGAGAAGCTCTCTGCCGCTGCATGTGTCTGTATGGGCTAGAAACGAGGGTGGCCAGTCGAAATCTGGCTTCATAAAGACTGTCTGTTGGTTTAGAGACTGTACAAAGTGCCTTGAAGTAAAATAAGGGCTGTTTAAAGTACGTTAATTCAGGATATGTATGAACTGAAATGTATCAAGATGTATATGTTGCTTTATTTGATGACATTGGCTAATATTGTGTTTGAGAATGTCCAAACGTTGAGTTTTGGTTAATGACAACACAATGACGTGTTTGGGTGGCCGATTCGGAGTCAAGATTGATCCAACGAATTGTCCATTTAAACCAAAAATGGAAGATATTTATGTTAATAAATTATTTATTTATTTGAAAAACATTTTTACTACCCAATAAATTATTGTTAATCTTTATTTGTCTTCTTGTAAATATGTACAGTTCTTATTAAATATACAAACAAAAGTGTTTGTTTTGTCAGCTAACTACACTCAATTACAATAATGAACTAGGAAAAAAGGCAACATAAAAAACTGTAAGCAATAGCTATTAAGATGTTAAAAAATAAATAAAATATAAAAAATTAACTATATGCAATTAAAAAAAAACTATATATTTTATTGCATACAAAATATGAATAACAATCAAACTGATACAAAACCATCATATTCAATGAGTCCTGCTCATATGTTTGGTGTTCACTACTCAGCTATCTTCCACAGCTGCATCCTCTGGCTCCGCCCCCCACACCTGAACACGCCCCTCCATAGCAGTCAAAAGGCGGGGCTCCGTTGGGTGGAAGGACAGTGATTGGACGACAGCTTTCCCAACAGGCAGCTTTAAAGTCAGGGAGCCCTATAAGCAGAGATTACAGGCTTTATTGCTCATATTTGATCTGAAATGGTTTCAGTCATACCTGTCTGACAGAAAGTTTATAGTGAAGTTGGGTAATTTTTCCTCTTCCCCTGCTCCTCTGACCTGTGGTCTTCCACAAGGCTCTATTTTAGCTCCCTCTCTATTCTCTCTTTACATGTTACATCTGGGCTCTATTCTACGAAAACATGGTG
>JADLZN010010539.1:0-31105 GCA_018155175.1 Sinocyclocheilus anophthalmus
ATTCAGGGGTTTAAACCTAATGGTTTTGTTGTTTTCTTTCCTTACAGGCATGACAGGATCCGTCATGCATTATAAATGACTGGCTGCACATACATTACCAGTCATGTGAGATGAGCTCATATTCATGCTGACATGAGGGAATATACTGTGACTGCTGGCGTCTAAATTGTGATGTACTTTGCTGAGAATGAAGTCATAGTCACCTGGTGGTGATAGTGAGCATTACTGCACCACAAAGAGAAGATTTCATGTGCAACACGTCATGACCTCTCAGATATTCATGCATTATGAAGACCTTTTGTGGTATTGTCTGTAAGAACCTTTGGGGTCTGAGACTCAACAGATTGATTCAGTCGGGACGGTCAGTTAGGAAACGTCCTGCATTGGAGTCAGCAGTTGTTTGCTATTGCTCCTATATTTACTTCACAGATGTCACTCAAGTTTTGAAATGGGAGGGCGGTACTACAGACAGATCACGTAAATAATATGTGACATAAAAACTGTATCATGGTAAGATTCATCAAATTCACTCATTTTATGCTTCAGGCCTTGTAAATGTACCACACCGACTTGCCATTGACATACAATATCACAGAGACACACTTTGTTTGCTTAAAAAATATTGTACCCTGATCTGATTTGATAAATACATATGAGATCTATTGATCTACAGATCAGGTTTAAGTTGAGCATTTGCTTATTTCTAAGTCTATGTCAAAACTCTAATGTCAATAATTTGATTAGGACAATATAATGTCAACCATCACAATTAGAAATAAATGTATCAAATCGTTGAAATAACAATTACAATATAAGATTCAATGTCTATGTTGTTCTACATAAAAGTTAAATATTTATTATAATTTATAAGAACATTTTACACAGTGAGTGTGAGCTCAATTGGTAGCTTAATAAGTTATTTTTTATATTATTATTTTAATAATATTTATTGTGACTATGCTTCATTTTGGTACATATAGTCAAGATTATGTTTTGTCATGCCATTGTTTACTTTACAATATTATTGTCAATGGAAAAGAGCTGTATGAAGGTGTACCTCCAAATATTTTCTGTATTCCACACAAAAAATTGATTGATTGAATAAACTTTCTTATCCAACAATGTGGGGGGGGGGGCCGCTGCTCCATATGGGTTGGATTTCATTTATTTCAGTGAACTGTCCCTTAAATATATTCTGAGGCCAATATATTGTCATAACACATTCTCTCCATCATCTGTCAAACATTTATTTGACATTTAATCCACATCACTTTTACATCAATCACTTATATGGAAAGACATTACACTCAGTATCATTCAGACTGCTCATATGAGAATTAAAACATTTCTCCTGTTATGGGAACCACAAATTAGCTATGCTTGCTACACTAACCATAGTTTAACCATGCTATTTGTAGTAAAATTATAAATGGTAATCAATACGCCAAAAAAAACATGGTTACTAGCCTACACTTTTACTACAATAAAACCATAGTTAATTATCATAAGGGACAAATTCGTCAATCACTGCTATTCGTACTTCACATTGCCCAGCTGCTCCTTTGTTTTCTCTGGCACTGGTTGCCACATAAAGTCCCAACTTCAAATACTGACAAATGACTCCAGAGTCCACAAAGTGTTCTAAGGTTCTGGTGCTGCTGAAGTTTGATAGGGTAATTAGTCTACCGAGAGAGCTTTGTCTGGGCTCGTTAGCAGCTTGGATCCTGATGCAATGAAGAGTGAGGCTCTTTTCCAACACCTAGTGAGCTGCCTACCTACATAAACAGCATTTAAAGTCATCATAGACGTGCTGCTCGTGTGAAGGGTGTTCAGAAAGGTGGGCGGAATGATTATTCACAAGTCATTCTGTCTCGTGTCAAAGAGAAACGCACATCAAGACACTAAATCTGCATGCACGTGCTGTCGGAAATTTCCTATTTCCCACTTATGAAGTCGTGATTATTGCTGCATTCAAGTCCTCTTGGGACGTTCATACTTACGAGTTGACAAGTCGAAATTACGACGTCAGGTGCCGTCAAGTCAGTTTTGTCGGCACAAGATGGCGGTGTACCTTCTTTTAATAAATTACAAGAAAATACAACAGGGTCTGCATTTTTTTACTTGGATTTCAGCTGCGTAACAAGAACATGATCAATTTAAGTTTATAGGACTAAACTGTCAATTTAAACAAATATTTATCGCCAACTACAGTCGATTCCACCATGTTTCTCATTGACATGCCCCCAACTCGGAAACTTAAAGAAAATTTAGAGTTTGCCACTCGTAATAACAACTTTGTGGTGGCGTTCCTCATGTGCGTTCAACTCGTAAATACGATCTATCCGACATGACTTGAATGCACCATTCGAGCTCGTCGCATTCAAGTGCTTTGTTGTCGGAAAGAATAAAATGCAGCATCCCATTGGTTGACAACCAATGGGATATAAAGATTCATCGTGCTAGACAGTCAGCTTGCTTACGAATTTCGGTCAAATGCATGCTTATTTCACAGTTTATAAAACATACAATATGCTTCAATGATTCTTCACATAAAGCCTCTAAATATGCACTACTTTAGCGACAAGGTGATGTAGTTGTTGTGGAAAAATCTAATAATGAATAGCATTGACAGTTGTCGTTATTAGTGATGTTAGGTTCTTGAACGAATCGTTGTTTTGAGCCAGTTCTCAGGAAGTAACCGGTTCACAAATCGAACTGAATCGAACTTTAGTTCCGGGTTGATGACGCAGGACGCACAGTCCGAAGTAGCACGTCCAACTCAAAAAGAACCGAATGAGCCTGTTCAACCAACTGTCGAAGTTTGCAGAGGATTACCGAGGACTCAACAAGAACCGAATGAGCCTTGGTGAAGTTTGGCGAGGATTACCGAAGATTCTGATGAGTGAGTTGACGATACTGTGCAAGCCTGAGGCTCGTACTGGAAATATGCTTGTTTATTATGACTGTTATCAATTTACATTTTATTAAAACCTGCAAAAACATTTCTGTCGAGTGATGTAAATAAATTTCACAATAGTTTATTGTGCATGCATATTATATTTAAAGTTGCTTAAGCGAAATCAAGGAGTTTATAAGACTGGTTTATTCATTCTTTATACTGTAGACATGTAGAATATATCCGCGTTTGTGCATCAATGTCTGTAATGCGTGTTGTAGGTGCGAAACTTTTAGTAATCTTATCCAAGTTGTAGGCTAGTCAATATCGGTCAGTCAGTCGTATCTGAGGATCCGCGAATGAAACTGTGACCACAGACACCATTAACTTAAGTGAATTATATGGCAATAATCGGCAATATGCTTTCACACAAATAACTTTATTTTTGAATGTTTTAATATGTGTTGACACAAAAAACTTATTTGAATTGCTCATTGATACAACATGGCACTGAGTTATCAGAAAAGAAATGCATAGAGACGTTATTGCTTAATGACGTCAGGAACCAATGAATCGGCTTTTTAAACTGGTTCAATGAGCCAATCTGTCCGAAAATAACCGGTTCGTGGAAATGAATCGGACTTTGCATCACTAGTCGTTATGGTTGTCCCCTCCACCATGTTTAAAGTTTATGGCCCGCCCAGTAGTAAATACGACTCGAGAGGCCGTTCACATCCAATTTCCGATTAGGAAACTGGTATTTAAGATAATTCCGATAGCACGTGAAGGCAGCATAAAAGTGTCTTTTTAAGGATGCAGTCTGTAATTTTAAAGTTTGGATTTATCTTTTAAAAGAGATGTGAATGTGACTGTTCAGTTCACAGAGCAGGAAGATTTTTAGCAATTAAATCCTGGAGTTTTACTTTGTTTCTTACAGTAAGCTATCACATAACTTTGAATGTTGCATAAGTTGTTTGGTATTCCGTTATTGTGCTTTTTGCTATTTTTGGAATAAATTATTGTGACTACTTTGTTTGACTACTTATAGTGATACAGTATGACAAAATGCATTCAAGATGGCAAATTAAGTGAGAGAAATGCATTTAATAATAAATATACTTAGAATTCATTCAACACCAGAAATGCTTAAAGTGTCTAGATTTTGGCTTTGTTTTGCTATTGACATGCTCTCTACAGTCTGTTCCCTTCTCATGCCCCATGATTGGTCGATTAATGCCTGCACGCTATTGGTTAAACTACTTTTCAGTCATTACCTTCAGCAAAAAATTGTTTTAACAATTTAGAAATCCAGACCAGGACATGTCCGGGAAAAGGAGGACATATAGACACCCTAGCCAACACCAAATTATATTGAAACCAATTGAGCTCCTGCCTTTGTAGAGTGTTTAAAATGTATGGGCAGAAGACAGCAAGGCAGCTCACAGTGTTTTAAAACTGAACCTGTATATTTGTGGGGTCTTGCACAAGCTAATTCTGTTTTTCTTAATGGATGTCAGGATGAATCACTGAGATTTACTGGGTTATTCATGATGAAATATAAGCCTTGTGCTTGCCTGCTTTAGGCCAGAGCAAAAGTAGCAAATCTGCCAACACTTGTTGCAATCACTGAGATCAGCTCTCTGGCTGATTGTCGACATTTACATTTATTATTTTAGCAGACGCTTTTATCCAAAGATTTAACAGATGAGGAAGAAAACAACAAGCTATTCACTTTGGAACATAAACGTGAACAAATGAAGGGGCATGCATACCTTTCGCCCAGAGGCAACTGTAAATTAGCTAATAACAGGACTGCAGTGTTCTACAAGTTATAATTCTTATATAGTATTGGTTGTTTTGTTTGGGAAAAAAAACATTAAATGTGGGCTTAATGAAGGTTTATTTGTGAGAGGATTACATACAGGGAGGGGAAAGAGCTTCCCATTGACTTTGATGCCGAGGCTGTTTGGATAATTGTCCTCTTGTGGACAGCTGGTCTCTGCTAGACAAAACCTAGAATCAAAACAAAACATAACCTTTAGTCTAAAATTGGAATTATGGTGACAACATCTCTGTACATGCAGCTGAACTGGATAAACAATGAAAATATTGTAAAAGCAACACACTGAGTTGGCGCTTACCGCAGTTGAATTTGAACCATGTAGTCCCTTCTTCCACCCGGAAGAAAGTCCCTATGCAAAAGTGTAACAAAAACAAAGAACCAAATCATACAAGGATAAAGAGACAAGCTACATTAGCTAAGTCGCATTAAAGTCATTTAGTTCTTACCGTGAAATGCAAACTTCTCTCACTTGTTGTGGAGTCAAAGCAAATATGAAGTACTTTTCATGATGAAACCTCTGACCAGCATGGGTCCCTTTAAAACACAAACCCGTCAAAAGGGGTGTATAGTTTTAAACTGGAGACACATGCCAACAGGAAATTATGTACAACCCAGCTGTTGGGGTAGCGACTGGTTCACATACACTATCGTTCAAAAGTTTGGGATCGATTTAAAAAAAAACAACAAGTTTTTGAAAGCAGTCTCCTAATCTCACTAAGACTGTACTGACCAAAAATACAATAAAAATAGTAATATTAAGTAATATTACAATTTAAAATAACGTTTTTTTCGGTTAGTTTCTATTTTAATATATTGTAAAAGGACAAAGCCAATTTTCAGGCAGGCATACTCTAGTCTTCAATTGTCACATGATCTTTGGAAATCATTCCATATGTTGATTTGGTGCACAAAGAAACTTTCGATTATCTCAATGTTGAAGAGCTGTGTTGCCTTAATATTTTGTATTGTAAAAAACGAAGCTTTTTTTTTTTTTTCAGGATTCTTTGATGAATTTCAGTTTTTAAAAGAACAGCATTTATTTCAAATAGGAATCTTTCATAACATTCTAAATGTCTTTACTGAGAACTTTTGATCATTTAATGCAGGCTTGCTGAATAAAAATATTAGCCTAATTAAAAAAAAAAATAAAAAAAAACTTTTGTAAAATAAAAGCTTCATCATTTTTTTTTCTATTTCACCAAGCACGGAAAAATCCAAACATTTCTTATAAAATTACCTAAGCTTGACGGTTTGATCAAGATATCCAGCACATCGTAAAATGGTTGGGACTTCATCTGCACGTCCGGGTGGACGGGGGCCATAAGTGGTGTGGCCTGCTGCATATTCATCATGGGCTTCGATTCATGAAACACAGGTGAATCGCAGCTCACCAGGTGCTGCTGCAGGAGGTCTGAATGGCCAGTTTGCAGAGGAAGATCTGAGCTCACAACTGTGGCACCGCTGTCTATTTGAAAGTAGGATTTAATGCTTGACTTCAGAGCCACCAAATCCTGAAGACCATCAAATGTCCGTGGGTATCTCCGACAATACAGTTCCTTTATTTTGATCTGCACAGCAGGACTACAACCACTCCTGAGTAAATGCAAAGCCCTCAGCAGAAGTTCATGCTTTCGACCGCTCTTATTCCTTCCAGCAAAACCTAACAGTACCTGGAGCTCTGAGACACGGAAACTTGATACCATATTCTGAAAAAAAAAAACAAAAAAAACAAATCCAGACAAGCAATAAACACTTTGCCATACCAAACATGAAATGCAAATGAACATTTTTGCAACACAAGTTAGTAAGAGAAACCACCCTCTATGCCATGCTGACAAGCTTTACATTTAATATAAGAATTTCCAAAAACATAAAAATCTGTGCATTAATAATCAACATGGCATAAACTGGTGGATTATGGTTACAACAGATTTTTAAATAACCAAAAGGTGTCATTTGAAAGCAGCTTAATTAATAAATAATTATGCGTGAAGTGAGGTGACAACCCACCCAAATACACCCATTCCAGAAACCCCAGAGAAATAAGAAAATCTCAACTGACCCTTCATTACATGGTCCATGCTTGATTGTTCTTACGTGTTAATCCTTTTTTCTTTAAAAATCCTTAACAAATGACCGAAATGCATCTAAAATGTTGAGAATAATTCCAAGACCAATTAGATGAACACCAAGAGAATAACAAAGGACAAAACACAGATGTTCACTTTGATCCAGAGAGAAATGAACTGAACTGCTGGGGAAAAAAAGCTTAATTTACAGTTAAGAAGGATCATTCTGAACACTTTACAAGACAACATAAATCAGTCATACAACGGCAAGTATAACAGCACACAAAAGCTTTCCTGTGTCTAACACACGGGCTATTTATTATTGATTGTATAGCTGCTGATGCTGAACTGCAATGCATTCGATTAAACTTTAGAAAGATGATCTATGCACTAAGTTAGTCAAAGCTGTTATCTTGAGACAAATGTGAGGGAGAAAACACTCACAGTGACAAGGCCACATTCGTCGTGTTTGCTGGCGACCCACTTGCTGGCTTGTAAACAACATTTTTAAGGTGTCCCCCTTTAATGTTTACTTGCCATTTTAGTATTAAATGTTGACTTATATTTACACTCACATACACACTGGTCTATATATCGTTTATCCTTGCAAACACAAGTTATAAATCAAACTACATCTGTGGGTACATATAGACATTGTCCATCGCTGTCTGACGCTAGCTAACAAAAGATCAGCCAAAACAATTCGAGCAGTGAAGAAATTGAAACGTAAAATCTTTTTACCTGCAGCGAACAGTCGTCAGTTCAGTTAGGCATTATAATAAAGCGTTTTCATGCAGTAAAAGATGGCAGTAAAAGCAGTGACATGTTTGTGTAGCAGATCGTGAGCTAAAAGAGTAGCTGGTTGGTGGCTAACAGGCTAAACACAATCCGTCTAACGGAGTGATGGGACGTTTTAGTATTAACTATTTAAAAAAACGAACCCATGGGTAGCAAACCGACAGGCAAAATGGAGTAACAAACGGTAACTGCAAAATGTTTTTTAAAATGTGAAAGTCGCAAAGAAGTAGCCAGCTATCATTGCACTTTCGCCTACCCGTAACTCCTCAATATCCGCCATTTTCTGGCTGCTCTCATCGAGATGTCGGGTCACGTGACACAGCCTGGGTTAAAGGGGTCATATCATACATTTTTGTATTTTAATTTTTGACCCCGAGGTCCACTTATAATGTTAGTAAAGTTTTTTCTTATAGCCATATTTCGTTTTCTATCACCATTTCCCACGCTTTCATTGACCAATGGAATTAAACGTTTCTTTGGTCTACTGTGCCTTTAAGAAGTTCTACTGTAAAGTTCATATACAAGAATTCCAGTGATTTCGGTGCGATGTTCACTTCTCAACACTCCTCAGAAAATTTCTAAGGGGGCCTTAAGATGACTTAAAATGACTTAAAAGAATTAATAAATCCAATAATATAAAAAGATTAAAAGCAAAACCACGTAATAATATAAGATAAAACAAACAAAAAAAATCAAGATGTTTATTAATTCACCCCGTACAACAAAGTTTTTTTTTTCTTGAAGAACCCAAGTCTAAAAAATTGGATAGCCTACACGAGGTAGCCTAATAATACACGTGTAATACATTTTCTAGACTTGGGAAAAGTCATTGAAAATGAACAAAACTGTAATTTTTATTATATATTTATATATAAATATTCGATAATTGTTCCTAGTTATGTCAAGATCTAAATGTATCTGGTAGAAATTGGGAGTAAAAATATTTTTTTCTTATGAGTAAATCACAAACTGGAATAGTCATAAGGGCCTTCGAATATTGTTTGGACAGTGTGTGTGGGTGGGGGGGGGGGTGGTGGGGGGGGATATTACCCATTAAATGCATTTATGTGAATACATCACAAAGAAGGAGAGAGAAAGAAATTTGGTTTTACAGACAGGTCTGTCTCACATGCCAGATTAAAAGTGTTTTCTAACCATCTTTATTGCTATTCTTCATCACAGTCTTGATACAAAGAAGAGTATCTGAAAAGAAATGCACATTTTTCTGGATAAAGTTTGGTTTATTTACTTGCAGATGCCAGTGTTACAAGTACTAGACATCTTTACATACCAGATTAGGATTAAAAAGATGATTTTAAAACACAAAGAAAGCAAGTGATTATAATAATTATTGGAAGATTCCGATCTGATATTATTCTGACATTAATACTATTTTCCAACTCAGAATTCACAAGAATTTCAGATCCTGAAAGAACTATTGAACATGAAATGCTAATTTTCTGAATGACAGTTGCAGCCTGCTGTCCAGCAGGTGGAGCTCAGGGCAAATATATGCTAACCAGGTTCTGATTATTGCAGAGGTTTTCTTGTTCTTTGTTCCTCATCAGTCCTCTGTTACCTCTAATGCTAAACTTTGGGTTCTGGTGGTAGAGCTGGTCCTGGATCAGCATAAGAAAGTACCTTATTCCTGGAGTAAGCTATAAACTGGTGAGTATAGTGATAGTCTACAAAACTTGCATTTAAAAAGATGTTAGTCGTATTTATGAGATGAAAGAGATTACTGCCATGTTTGCATTTAAATGTTTAAATGTTATGTTTGCATTTGTTTCAGAATTGTTGTTCCATTTGTTTATGTCCAAACCACTGTACATTTCTTTTGGGCCATGTTCCATATATATATATTTAGATTAACAAGAATCCTTTTGAATATCTGAATGTACTTTCTCAAAAAATCTAACAATTTGCTGACAGAAAGACTATTAGAAAAGTAATCTCTTTCTAATATTTCTGAGATATTATATGTATATTACATATATAATATATATGCATGGATTGAAATGAACTTTTTCACTCACCAGCCAATTTGGCTACTAAATTTTAAAGTTACCGGCCATTCATAACTTCTACAAGCCAAAAAAAAAAAAAAAGACAGAAATAAACCAACAGCTTGAGGCTGTCAACACTGGACGTGACAAAGCGACCGCTGCAAATCATTTTGTGTCAGAACAAGGGGTGTGTGATATTGGCAAATAATAATATCTCAATATTTTCCTTGAATTTTATCGATAAAGATAATTAGACAATATTTTGTTGAGTGTTTTATTGTGCTGATATCTTAAGGACTACCGTGGATAGCTGACTCCTGAATTTTTTTATATTTTTCATATTCTGTGTGGTCAGTTCACATCAGTGATAGAAATTAATATTTTCCAGTAAGTTTAAATTGATTTTTACCTTTTACATGCATTTTTTTTTTACCTTTATAAAGCCTTTTTTTTTTTCTAAAAGTGTGCATCATCTTTTGAGACAAATTCTTACATTTAATAAGTCAATTATAATAATAATACATTTTGGCTGTTACTAAACAAATGAAATCAGTATCAACAAAATTAATCTTCGCAGAAGTTGCATATGAAGTGGCATTTAAATGCATTTACACACTGTTTAATGCAGCTAAGAGGACATGAATGCGTTTGTTTTAAACTGCAGTTACAAATGCATAAATAATATTTTTGTTATTTTAAACATAAAACATTTAATACTGATATTTGAAATAATTTAAAAAAAATTTAAAGATACTTTAAATGTGAAATTAAACATTAAACCGCCAGTAGCAGGCGAGCATCACAGTTACTAGGGAGTCCATTGTCGGTGATCCGAATGCATTTAAACGTTGACCATGATTCCGGACAAACCTCTATTGTTGGTCAGACTACCAAAACATGCTGTGGCAACGTGTTTTTGGAATTACAGGTCTGTTGGCGAAATATAGCAAAAGCCGGCCATGTGTCTCAAACTTAATTGTTTATATGAACTGTTGTATAAAATCATCACAATCACATTGGAACCATGCTGATTTTTATGATTTAAAACGGCACCTCGTGTGATATTTGATATAACTATAAAAGTATATAACTATATACATTTTCTGCCGCTTTCTTTCATTATGTGATCATTCTTAATGCATATCAATAGGCTAAATCATGCAGTGAATGAACGCACTCTAAATGCGCACGCGCACTAAGTTAATTTTTACTTATGCGTATGCGTGCTCTCTCTGGGTGTGTTTTTGTTTGGTTTTTGCAATATACTCGATGATGTCTCACGAGTTCAGTATTTGCTCTAAACCTGCGCAGATTTGGCTTGCACGAACTTCCCCAAGAAATGAATGAGTGAACAATTTACGAAAAGTAACCCGCCAAATCGGCTAGTGATTTGACAGCGTTACCCGCCACAGCTGATTTTTACCCGCATTTGGCAGGTTAGTGTGGTGGTCATGAGAATGTAAGTGAAAAAATAAATTAATTAATCTTTCTTCCTTTTCTTCTCGTTTGCTCTATGGAAGCAATAATATTCGTTGTATCATCGATCGATTGCTTTTCCCTTTGGAGCGTTCACCTGTTGGGGGAGGGGGCGCGCTGCTCAGACAATACAGACGCTGGCAGTGAGAAAGCAGCTCCGTGTCCTGTGTTCATTTTATATACATTTGTATCTCCCCTTATCAGGTATGTAATGCACATGGTGTGAATGTGAAAATATTATGGAGTATGTCAGTTATTGAGTAGTTGTCAGTATTTGAATAGTTGAAGAAATTGTTTTATACCAAGTTCGCTGTGTATCCTAATTGTGCTAGTCATCACATGCTAGTAATGGAGAAAACTTGGTCATACAAATACTGCATTTAGTGCAGGAAAGATGAATGTATATTTTTTTGAGAATTAAGTGTAAATTTGTGTTATAAAAGTTTATTAATCCGTTTATATACATTCCTGTATTTGAAATATAAATCCCTGGTGAGTTGTTACAAATGCGTACGGGAAAATGTATAACAGTTAATTAAATCGAGTTTCCACAATGAATGTGCATGTTAAAGTGAATATATCCTACTTCTAACTAATTAATAGGACTAAAGTTTTAGAAAGGCCATCTGACTTTAAAATACTTGGTTATGTCATGCTTGCTTATATATCTACACAGAAAGACCATGGTGGTGTTGTGTATATATATATATAATATATATTATATATAATATATAGAGCGCGTTCTTTTTCTTATTTGTGTGGGAACACATTCCGTTTGTTAACACATTGACTGATCTGCTGAATAACAAGTATTGAAAAGTATCTTGCTATTTTTATAGGTAAAGCAACAAACTTTATATTCATATATTGGTTGGTTATTTATTTATTGTTTTTCCATTTTATGTTATTTCAGGGTTGTGGAACGGGGTGGGGAAAGAAAATACATAATTATGTAATTGTTTGACATTTTTTTTGTTTAAACATGTTTGAAAAATGAATTAAAAAAAGGTGAATATATCCTTAAGGTGAAATTGTGAATGTGAAATGCTGTGAGATGTGTTAAAAATGTGTTAAAAGGGGTATTAAATCCTGAAATACTTGTATAATTCATATATTTAAATTGATGTTGTAAAAAAAAACAGCTTCATTCATCTCATAGTACTGTTAAAAAGAATGTATTCCATGTATATTGAGTAACTAAGTTTCTTTTTTATTGATTTGTTATTGGAGAAACTGGTTAAAACACTTTATTGTTGCTCAGACAATACAGACGCTGGCAGTGAGAAAGCAGCTCCGTGTCCTGAGTTCATTTTATACACCTTTGTCCCTAACCTAACCCTTATCAGGCGGTGAGGGTGCTACATTGGCGGGTGTTAATTTAAACACCCTGTAATGTTGTATAGTATATAGTAAGTACTCTATCTTTGTGCTTCTAAATGATCTAATGTAAATATACTGTATATATGAGAAATGGCTTAAATTGTCATGGCTGAAATGGGTTGTTAACTTATAATAATAAAAAAGGTCAAACCATTTGCAAATCATTTTACAGTCTTGTTTGTATTAGTGTGGTGGCCTCACAGTTTCAACTTTCAAACGTTTACTAATTGTATACCTGTGGGTGTGGGCTAACCTCAGTATCATTGCTCAAGAGATTGATCTTACACATTTACATGTCCATGGTTAGTTCAACTGCCACACCATTGAAAACTACGTCTGGCCAGGTTCCCAGAGAAGTTTGTAGAAGTGCATGTATTTTTGTACCGAAAATGTGTTGTTTAGTACAGTTTGACCCATAAATAGACATAATTGATGACAGAGATGTACTCTAAAAAACGATTTTCCCAGTAAAGACATACATAATGTCAATCAAAACTTGAACGTAACATAAATATGTCGTAAATAACACCAGATATCACACATGTACACAATATCAAATGACAACAGTTAACGCTAACGTGAATTTTCAACCTCAGTGAATTGCTTGTGGAGGCAAATAATCCTTAGCATCACATTTGTTCATTTCATGACACATGGGCATGAACAACCATTTTTTAAAAGTAAATCTTAACTCATGATTTATGGATACTTTTGACTGCTTTGTGCTGTTTGACAAATACAAGGTTAGCCTATATATTTGTGACTGAAGAGGTTGAAGTGTGTTGAAGTGCATGACCTAGGTAAAGTGCCCATGGCACCTAATTACCCACCTTTCCCACTTGAGCAACCTGCCATAAGAAAACACTCACTCATACAGACACATAAAGACCTGCCATAGGAAAAACACACATGCAGGCGCACAAACACCTTAGCCTTTATTAACCTTAGCTCGTGTTATTGGCAGTACTAGACAGAGACAAGACCCCAATTACTGTTGAAATCAAAGTTGCTACCGCTAAAGCTGCGGTTGAAGCGTGTGGAGGTTCAGAGTGCTGGAGTGGCTTGTTAGTCCGCTTAGTGCTCGTCCATTGGGACTCTCCATTTCAAATACCTGTCTCTCGGAGCATTGTTATTCAAATGGAAAATCGAACAGCCCAATGTTGCTCTGGTCATTCTGTCAAGTACACACCATGCTGTGGGCAATGGTTAACGGTAAATTGTAATTTAGAGTCAAGTTCAAACATAACACCATTTGTAAGTTTGCCTCATGGTCTTGGACAGTGTTGCATCATCACATGTTAACTAATTATAAAAACCTAAGTTGACTTTATCCAGTTGTCCACTGACCATATACACGCAGAATTAATTTTTGGCATCTGTTGAGATGAAAAAACCCCCATAAATGACTGTGTTACTACTAATTTTATAAAGCTCTGCCTTTTAATCTGTGTATAATAACTAATCCTAACCTTCTCTTAAAAATGAATGGATGCATTAATCTGATGTTTCCAAATTTAAAAAGCACATTTATTAATACTTAGTGCATCTCTTGTTGAACATGAGACTCTTATCCATCGTATTCAAGTATTAATACCTAAAGCAATATTACAAATCAGTCAGAAACTGTCTAAAATATGTCTCATCTTGTATTTATCATGAAGCTATGTTCTTTCGGGCCATGCAACGTCTGTTTCCTCCCTGTCTACCTTTCTTTAAGGATTTTCTTTTTACCTGTTAGACATTTGTTTATCCTAACAGTTAAGCTTAAACAAATCCAAAACCAACTTTAAGCAAAACAAACATGGCTCAAGTGTAAAATACGCAGATTATAATCTTCCAAAACAATGGCAGGTTATTTCACCGTTCCGAACTCTTAACAGTTTGAGGTGTGCTTAATTTGATAATATGATATGAGTGGGAGTGTGCTGCATCGTGACAATAGCATAGTGCAATGCCTTTAGCCATTATTCACAACACAGCAGGGCATGTGGCTCTTATGAATGTTACATATTAAAAATAATAAAGATACACTTTTCTATAAAACATTATTATTATTATTTTGATAGAAATAACAAAATGTTATTAATGTGAGTGCAAAAATATATATCATCCAAACCATGTCTCTTTTACCGCTAAAAAGATAAAAAATTGTTCATAGTACATAATGTCAGACGCCTATAAACAACAAAAAACTTTTAATCCTATCTATCTAGCTATTAAGTCGCCGTAAAACCCACCCTTCAAACTGACGGCTGAAGGTCTGGAATCCATGGCAGCTTTCATTGGCCAAGGCCAGCCCATGAGGCTGTTTTACCGACATGTCAAACAACCAATCACAGTTTGTTTCATTCAGCGGCACGTTTCGGGGCTTGGAAATGTTGCTTCAATAACAGACCGGTGTGTAAAACTTTCGGATGTATTTGAAAGATTCTGTGCCGCAAACTTTAAATATTTCCCACACTTTTGAGAATCCAGCGTTTAGTTGATCATGATAAACGCTCATTGTCACAGTTGTAAACACGACAGCTTTCTTCTTTCGTGAGGGGGTTTGGCATCACGGCATCTTTGTTTCCAGGCGGAACGTTAAAGAACGCGACACACACGTCTCCCGGAAATCCTGTATAATCTAACCAATCCGATGGCGACTTCGAAACACCTGAAGTATTTCCACTTTTGTGTTCCATATGCATCAGACATTTAGCCAGCAGTCCGTGGGCGTGACGTCTGAGGCTGACACTACCAAAAACAACCTCAATAGTCTGTTTGCAGGCTTATTTTTTAACTGCTAGAAGCAATGTTGGCGGTCACACATATGCTGGCATTCACGTTGGTCAGTGATGTATCGAGACCACATGTTAACGTTCTACTTGGGCGCGTTCATCACACACTTGGAACTCGGACTATCGCACATATCAGATGCCTGAACATAGCGAACTCAATGCGATCTGAGGTGGTGGTACAAGTCGTGGCTCTCAGAAAACTCCCAGTTCATAAATTGTAATTACAAGTTCTACGAGGACGTGGAAGGCTTTTTACAAGTTGGTATCTCGTAATTACGGTAATTACGATATGGCATGAACCAGGCTATTTATATTTCCTAACAACTTTCACTGTCATTCATGGGCAATGCTGTGTCTCTTGGACGATTGCTTCTCAAACGCTCTAATGGCTCCATTTGGTGTCCTAGTTGTCAATGTTCCTAATTCTGTGGGTTGAAGCGAACCCCCGCGCACTCCCGCCTTTCCGTAAAAGCGAATTTGATTGGCGTTTTTGATGTAGAATAGCCATGTTCCTTCTGGAACGCGTTGGACATTTTGGTGTCGTGAGTTTTAGCTAGTTTTGAGCCCCGACCCTTTCGCAAGCCCGCACTCTCTATTCCTGTATGCTATTCCGACCACGTATGCTGCGCCACACTCCACATCATGTTCTCACACAGTAAAAATACATCGCAGAGCAAAGAGTAAACTGACAACATGCCGACAGACAAGACAGAGAAGTTTACTTTTGGTATGAAACAAAGTCTCAACCTTCAAATTGTGTAATTTTTTTAAGAAATTCAAACAAATACCATTTTGTGGCTCTTTAATATGTCATGACAGATCACTGTAGCGTTTCAGCGCATGTAACCATGACTTTCCACCATTTACTTAAGGCATGAAATAACATGACATGAACATCATGTTTGATTCAGTGCTAAATAATGTTTAAGTGACACATTCTCAACCGTATAGGAAGTTGTTAAAATGGTCCATGTGACATCAGTGTTACAACTGAAATTTTTTGACACTATGAGAAGATTTTTTTGTGCGAAAGAAAACTAAATAACTTTATTCAACAATTTAGTTTTTCCTCCAGACGGTCACCTAGAAGCACCAAGTTGTTGCAGAGAAATCCAGAAGTAGGGCATATGTTCATGCACTAAACACGGAATGCACCTTAGTCACAGACAGCTGCCGTTGAGCATAGCCTGCAACTGCGCTTTACATTTAGAGGGCGCGCCCACACATTCAAATCAGATAACTCTTCCAAAATGGCACGCCTAGGGTACGCGAGGAGATTAATTGTTGAATAAAGTCATTATTTTAATTTTCTTTGCGCACAAAACATTATTCTCTTAGCTTCATAAAATTACAGTTGAATGTCGCTGCTGTGTGCGCATGGCTGCGCGTATTTTAACAATGTCCTTACTACCTTTCTGTACCTAGATTGTGGTAGTACACTTGCTGTCTATGGATGGTCAGAGAGCTCTCAGATTCCATCAAAAATATCTTTAATTTGTGTTCCGAAGATAAACAACGGTCCTTATGGGTTTGGAACAGCAGGAGGTGAGTAATAATTACAGTGTGTGAAAAACTGTTGGCCCGCCGTTCCTGATTCTTATTTTTTTGCAATGTTTTGTCACCTTTTAAGTTTCGATCATCACATAAATTTAAAGATTTACCAAATATGAATGCAGTACGATACAAAAATGCTTTTTTAAAGATTGATTTCATTTATTAAGGTAAAGAAAGCTGTCAAACTCTCGTGGCCAGCCTAGTGTGAGAATTCATTGCCACCCTCTGTTCATCTGAAAGAAGCTGCAATTAACCACTTGATTTTAGAAGCGAGTTAACTTTCTCCGGGGTTACTGCAACCTGGTGCGCTCAAGAAAATCACGTTAAATACAACCTGCTGACAACGTGAGCTCGTAAAAGCAACACATCCTGCCGCGATCTAAAGAAATTCAAGAACAGATGAGAATCAAAACATTTGACATGTATCAGTCTGGAAAGGGTTATTAAGCCATTTCTAAGGCTTTGGGACTTCAGCGAACCTTGGTCAGAGCCATTATCCACAAATTGGGAAAACTTGGAACAAAGGTAAACCTTCCCAGGAGTTGCCGGCCAACCAAAATTACTCCAAGAGCGCAACGACGACTCATTCAGGTCATAAAAGAACCCAGAACAACATCTAAGAACTGCAGGCCTCACTTGCCTCAATTAAGGGCATTGTTCATGATCATACATAAAAAGAAACTTAGCAAAAACGGCCCTGGTAGAGTCCAAGGAAAAGCCACCTGCTGACCAAAAAGAACACACGAGTCTTCTCTCATTTTGCCAAAAAATATCGTGATTACCCCAAGGCTTTTGGCAAATATTCTGTTGAACTGAATGAGAGGGGCAAAGTTTAACGTTTTTCTGTAAGTTGTGTGTGTACCCGTTAAACATCGGCGTAAAACCAACACAGCTTTCGACATAAAGAACAGTCATACCAACAGTCCAAACCGGTGGTGTAGTTGGTGATGATCTGGGGCTATCTTTGCAGCTTTCAGGACTGGACAACTTGCCATAATTGATGACCCCATTAGTCCACTCTATCAGAACATCCTGAATGAGAATGTCCGGCCCATCGAGTTTGTAACCTCAATCTCACGCGCACTTGGGTTTGTAGCCGGAACAATGACCCCAACACACCACAAGTCCCACCTCTGAATGGCTGCAGAAAACTAAGATTACGGTTTTGGAGTGCCAAAATCAAAGTCGCGTCTCTTAAATCCGATTGAGTATGCGTAACATCCCTTCTTGTCTTGAAAACCCTCCAATGTGGCTGGAATTTAAACAATTCTGCACAGAAGAGTGGACCAAAGATTCCCTCCACATGCGAATTTTGGAAAGACTCCATTGTCCAGTTTACGCGCAAACGCTTGATTCCGTTGTTGTGGCAAAGCAGGGCCACCTTTTAGATTGTAATTTTGGACAGCGTTTTCCCTTAAATGAAATCATCATTTTAAAAACTGCGTTTTGTATTTACTTTCATTATCTTTGTGTAATATTAAAATTGTTTGATGATCTGAATATCTTTTTAGTGTGACAAATATGCAAAAAAATTACAAAACAGGAAGGGGGCCAACACTTTTTTCACACCACTGTAAGGAACTAAAGTCCCTTTAAAGTCCCACCAAGTTATCCAAAAGCAGTTGATTCCCCCCCCCCCCCAGTGGGCATGGTTGTCAGATTATGACGCATGTCGCTCTGTCTCTATAGAATAACCAAGATGTGTCACTCGTATAGTTTTAAATGGGGAAAAATCCAACGCTTAATATGGCTGCTCAATCGCAGGAAGCCCCGCCTTCTGAATGAAATAGTCCATCGCTAATCAGTAAAGTAAATGCGTCACTGCAGCTGCCATTAAGCCCCGTTCACACCAAGGATGATAAACTATAAAGATAACTAGTCCAGATAACAAATTATGCATCCACACTAGGTACGAGTAATCTCTGTTATATTCAAGCGCCACACTTGTCCTGCCGCCTTTAAATTCTCGACTTCATTTATAGTAGGATGGATTTTTGATTGACAATGTTTTTTGAGTCAGTTTATCACTGGAACCAAGTCGTGCGTAAAAGTGTATCAATATATCGTGTCTAGTTCTCTGTGCTTTAAGCGGTTATAGTTGTGGTGTGGACTCTTCTATTCTTTAATATTGATAACTATTTTTAGAACTATATCTTTATCGCTATCTTAATAGAAAATCAACAGCAGTACAGAGTATAAAAAGACAATGCAGAAAAGCTGAGCGAATGTGGCAGAAGACAAAACTTGAAATCCACTATAGCATCTATAAAGACAGCCTTCATGCTTTCAATGTGAAACTAGCCACAGCTAGACAGACCTTCTTCTCAAACCTTATAAACGGTAACTTAAACAACACTCGCACTCTTTTTTTGCTACTGTTGAGAGACTGACAAACCCCCCAAGTCAGATTGCCAGTGAAATGGTCTCTGACAGCAAATGCATTGAGTTTGCTTCCTTCTTTTCTGAGAAGATCAGTAATGTTAGAAAGGCGATTAGCACATCCTCAAGTTTTGCAGAGGTCAGACAGATTCGACCGCAATTTCAAAAATAAGTTACTATGTCTGTTTTTGAAGCAATTGATAGCAAAATTTTGGAAGAAATAGTACAGCACCTTAAATCGTCAACCTGCTATCTTGACACACTTCCCACATCTTTTTTTCAAAGGTGTGCTTAACTGTTTAGAAGCAGATTTCTTAGAAGTGGTGAACGCCTCACTTTTTTCTGGGACTTTTCCAAACTCCCTGGAAACTGCATTTGTTAAGCCCCTCCTGAAAAGAGCAATCTTGATAACACCATATTGAGCAACTATAGACCAATATCAAATCTTCCTTTTTATAGGCAAGATTATTGAAAAGGTAGTCTTTAATCAGCTGAACAAATACTTAAACTCAAATGGATACCTGGACAATTTTCAATCTGGTTTCTGACCGCATCACAGCACAGAGACAGCGCTCATAATATAGAAATTTATTGAAAACCTGGTCGACTCTCCGTGGGTGGTGCTCAAAAGGTTCAGGTTCATACGTAAAGGGAGAAGTATATTATGGTGCGGCACAGGGGAGCATATGTCTAATTGGACGTCCATGACATGCGGAGTCCCCCAAGGCTCAATTCTTGCACCGCTCTTATTTAGCCTGTATATTCTCCCACTAAGTCAAATAATGAGAAAAAAACAAATAGCCTATCACAGCTATGCTGATGATACACAGATTTACCAAGCCCTATCGCCAAATGACTACAGCCCCATTAACTCCCTCTGCCAATGCATTGATGAAAATAACAGCTGGATGTGCGAGAACTTTCTTCAGTTAAAACAAGGAAAAAACTGAAGTCATTGCATATGGAAACAAAGATGAAGTTCTCAAGGAGAATGCATACCTTGACTCTCGGGGTCAAACAACTAAAAATCAAGTCAAGAATCTTGGTGTGATTTTGAAACCCCTTAGTTTCAGTAGTCATGTCAAAGCAGTAACTAATTCAGCATACTATCATCTCAAAAACATTTCAAGAATTAGATTTTTTGTTTCCAGTCAAGACTTGGAGAAACCAGTAGGGTGGACTATTGTAATGGTCTCCTCACCGGCCTTCCCAAGAAGACCATTATACAGCTGCAGCTCATCCAGAACGCTGTTGCCAGGATTCTGACTAGAACCAGAAATCTGAGCATATCACACCAGTCCTCAGGTCCTTACACTGGCTTCCATTTATATTTAGGATTGATTTTAAAGTACTTTAACTCGTTTATAAATCACTCAATGGCCTAAGACCTAAATACATGCAGATATGCTCACTGAATATAAACCTACCAGACCACTCAGATCATTAGGATCGAAATAGAAATACCAAGGGTTCACACAAAAAAAGGGGAATCCGCTTTTAGCTATTATGCCGCCCGCAGTTGGAATCATCTTCCGAAGAGATCAGACGTGCTAAAACATTAGCCACATTTTAAATCTAGACTCAAAACTCATCTGTTTAGTTGTGCATTTATTGAATGAGCACTGTGCAACGTCAGAACTGATTGCACTGTATTTTATGTAAAATAATTTTCTATTTTTAACTGTTTTAAATTAATTTTAAATAAATTTTTAAATCATTTTAAAAGTTTTTAAATTCCTTGTTTTTATTGTTGTGATTATTTTTTTTATTATTATTTTATTTTATTTTATGTATAGCACTTTGAATTACCATTGTGTATGTAATGTGCTATATAAATAAACTTGCCTAGACTTGCCTTGCCTAGTTATCGTGCTTGGTGTGAACGGGCCTTTTCGACGTCCCGTTTGCTATCGAAACAGTTAGCATTCTGAGACCGTTGCGCTTGGGACTGCTCTATCGCACTGGCTAGATCTAGCTAAAAATATATTTTTTTATGAACGCTATTATTGAGCAAAAGAAACAACGGTTTCCTAACAGGTTTTTGTCAGTTTGCTTTGCAGTTTCCATATGCAATTTAATCGTAGCTTAGTGAAACCGTTTTGGGGAATTCCAGAGCTTTCCCCATATCAAAGAAAGGATCTCTGGCACTTTTTCAAAGATGGCCACGAGAGAAATTGGAACTGTGTCCTTATCAGTCACAGTTTGCATTATTTAGTAAAGTGATTGTCACTTTAATTAAAAAAAATACATAACAAACAGTATAATATAACCATTTAAAGAAAAGGATGTTTTGTTATAGCCTTTTGGAGGCAAGGGTGGTTCCTGCCATCTTTGCAGTACCCCCGCGTAGTGCGTCACGTCTGGGTGGTTCGTTCCTTTGTCCAGTGATTCTATAAGCATTTCTTATTTTTTGAACAGTGAATTGTTATTTAAAAACATCGATATTTTGTTTTCACTAATTTTATGAATATTTCCAACAAATATCATATCTATAACAGCATATTAGCCTAATTAGAAGTTTTGATTATATTCATCCCAAACCACTGTTTTTCAAAGGGCGAGGCAACTGTGAATAGTAACAACAATGCTCAAACAGTCCATCAGGTCAGTGGCAAACCAATTTACTCATGCTGGACCTTTCAGACGTATTTGCATTACCGACCTCTTCCGCCAGTCATTTGTATGTAACACCTGCGAATGTCCTGCTTTTTGGACAATGCGTGTTTAATCGGAATTATCGGGCTGTGCTGCGTTTGAAAAAAATCACTCTCACTTTTTAAGCCTTGTCAGTTTAAACATGAAAGCGTTTTAGCCATTCAAAAGCGAGTCGGCATGAAAGAGATTTCAATGCGGTAATCACACGCACACAAAAAGCGCTTGGCTCGGATCGCACGCGAGTACCAAATTGAGTCCCTTCTCTTGTCTGCTTGAGCAAATGCACAGAATATTCTGTTAATGGTTGTTTTGACGAGTAATTTGACTGACTGCTTCACTTCCACTTTAAAGGGACTTTGGTTAATCTGATTTGTTTGTCGGGCAAGCGTTATGATTGGTCAGATTCGGCGTTATCAGAACGCCTGTCAATCAAGCTCTTTGCGAACGGTCAATTGGGCTGGTTTTGTTACGCAGACCTGGCAACCCTGTCAGTTATTGGATATGAGGAAAATGTCCTCTATATATACTTCTGTAATAATGTTGCAATTTTTTGTACATTGGGATGGATGGACATTAGGTGAAATAATCAAATAATTTTAATTCATATTCAGATCAATAAGTCCACCTGATTATTTATGTAGCCATGAAATAACTGAGATAATGTGCAGTAGCTAAGCCAGTCATTCTTGCAAACTTTTGTGGAAAAAAGAGGGAATTGCGACTTTTTATCTTTTTATTCTTACCTTTTTATAAACTTTCTGACCCAATTACCATTTTTGCTCAACTTTATTCAGGATGATGCTTATTGAGCGAAAATATATAATCTTAGTCTTTGACTAATTGTTTGGCTATGCCGGAAAAATAACGATCCGCTATCGGAACTGCGCCATGAGTGGGATGCTGTGTTGTTGACCAGTCGGAAGTCAGGACTCAGGACCAGAACTACCCGTTTTATAATGGTGAATATAAACTGTTTTAATAAATGCTAAGTGATATTATGCATTGACGTCAGCTGCTGGACTGACAATAAACCCACCATTAAAATGGCTCTTTTGTAATGTAGTAATAGGGCAGTAATGTTGCACAAAACTCAATTTGTAAGGCAAAACAGAAAAATAAGCAAAGACTAGCGTGGGCCAGCTGTGTTTGTTGGGATGTCAGCATGTTAGTGGCAGCACATTCATCATTGTGCTGCATAGCTTTGGCTCTGCTTTGTGTGTTTTGGTGAATTTGCATTCTAAATGTTTCATATTATCTTCACAAAAGCAGGTGCAGCACTGGCATTGTAGGATTCGAACACCTAGTCTCACAGCAAGCAGACGGACAAAAAAGACGTTGCCTGTTAGCCTTTTCAGTGATTTCTCTCTGTTGATTTGGCACTCAGAAACAGCGTGATCGTCATTGGCTTCTGATGTGATGCGCGACAATCCGGATGACAATGGAAAGCAGAGCCATACATATCCACATTGACAATATCAACAGGGCTTTTCTCTTTGTTTCAGAGTAATGTTTGGTCTACTCTAAACAGCCACTGACTTTCTCAATAAGCCATGAGAAGTCGTTTGTTATATTGCTGAGCTCTGATAAATTGTTAAATTGTAGCCTAGTGCTCTGATAAATCGACTCGGTGCAAAACATGCCAACAAAAACTAATATAAACGCTGCCATAAAACACAATTTCTGGTTACACTTTATTTGAAGGTGTCCTAGTTACAGTGTCACTAAATTACATTGGTACACAGTACATTTAAATACATTTTAATACTGAGAATAATTAATTACTACATTACTACTATCCTATATTTTAGGAGGGTTTATAAAGCCAGAGCCGAGATTGTCTCTAACTATGCTGTAGGGAGAGACGTTCTGTATTACGTAATAACGACATTTTTCTGTTCCTTACACATTTTAAGATTAGCAATACGCTGTCGACTTATTAAATGAGTTAACCGCATTTCCTCCGCTAAAAAGCGATTACATCAGCGTAGTGAAGCCTCTCCTCCATTGACGTCCATTAAAAAAAAACGGCCTCTGGTCTCCTTTTCCACAGGTATAAGTATAAAGTTCTTTGAGTGTGTGCTTTAGCTGTTACGCTGTTTTTCGTGCTAATGGTTGCAGGCTTTCCTTCCCTACGGTTTGCTTAGGTTACTTGCATTGATTTCATTATTCATTGTTATTTATAATATAAGTACATTTAAACATGTACAAGGATCACCATTAAAAAAAGTGTTACTCACTTTCACATAAATGTATGATATTATTATATACAAATACATTTAAGAGACATTTTTTTATTTGTACAAAATTCACCGAATTAATAAACCAAGAAAATGCAGAACTAAAAAAGGTCATATATCATGTTATACCATAGGCCATAAAGCCGGTGTCAGAAAGCTTTTGGGTGAGTGATGTTTATTCCCAGTAAAATCCACCATGACCATTACAGTGGAACACAGTAATTACTACGATTGTGTGTATTGATCACTATCCAGTTTCCATAGCATGTACTCCTAGGCAACCATGGGTTTGTGTCACAAAACTTTCCATTCCGTCCACAACAGACGATTCTCGGCTTTTTATAAAGTACACTCAATGCCGGCCCTGACCATCAATAGTACATTATTATAAGCTGGTCCATGGACCAGACCTTAGATAACTGCCTGAAAAATTATCTCCAATCACTCAATGGCATTCTTCCCGATACCCCTGCACTAATGATAGAATGCACGACCCTAAATTCCCCCTAACTTTCATTCTTATTCAACCTACAATAGAATGGACATCCCTCAGTGTTCGTCTTAGTTGAAAAAGTCCTATCAGAGAAAAAACCCGTCAGATCTCTTCACACTTATATAAAGAGTTACGTAATGCCAATACTATATAAAGGCTTCCATTCCTGATTTGGTAACATTTCTATAGGCTACATATGATGAATCTGCTCAATACCGCGCTACAATCATTAGGCACCTATCAAACGCTTCAAAAAAAATAATATTTCCCACCTTCCCAGCGTTAACACCGTTTTATTATTTTCAGTTTTTTTTTTGCCTATTAGTAGAACACCTTTTTTCTCCCCCATAATGGATAAAATGGGAATGTCAGATATAAATCACACGAAATGCGTTTCATTCTTCCTTGGTCTTACTTGCCCTTGCAGTTGTGTTTCTTCTCTCCATATCCGGCCCCTTATTTGTTGGTATCAACATCAAATCCTGCTGACCAACAGTGTCTTCTGCTGCAATGTGGTGCCATTGTCGACTGTATTATAGCTTGTCCAGTTAAGGACTCGTATTACATCATAAATTCTAGTTATTACAAAAATATGAGTCGTCCATGATTTGGTAATTATGTATTTTACATGAACCATGAACTATTTTATATTATTTGGCATTAAAATGAATTAAACAACTTGAATAAAGATCAACCTTTCCCAAAGTTTGCAACCCTGTACAATGATAAATATTTGGACGGGTTTTGAGGTTTTTCTCACATCCCAACCTTCAAAATGGCCACTGCTGTACTCCATGTAGGTTTGGAGAGCAACCTTATAGTGCAGCATCATCTAAGTACATTGTTTATATTTATGGATTAAAATGAAATGTTGAAAAATAATAATTTTTCATCTTAATTTTGTGTGAGAGGGTTGAATTGTTAAGCTTGACGGTACCCTTCCTGACTATAATATGCCTCAAAAATATGAATAAAAAGTATGATACTGCTAACCATTTTCTGCTGAATGATGTCATTTCTGGTAAATGATGTCACATATGAGCAGAGTCTAAATTATTATGAGCGTAGAGTGTGACGGGGTTGAGTTCAGACTTATCCATACTTTAAAGTCTGCTGTTTTTTTTGTACAATATCTTTGCATTGTTTTTCTAGAAAAATATTCTTCACAATAACACAATAAATGCATACATATTGCCAAAAATCACAGACACTCACTCACATTTTGTTACTAATTGTCAAAGCTCATTGAAGTGTCCTCAGGGACATGACAAAAATGCTCGTTTAGATAAGATATAAGACATTTTTTTATGCTAACAAATTTTTAAAATCAAAAATATTATTTTTATAATGGGTACCTCAACTATTGCGAAAAGCTCTTACTATTATTTTGTGACCGCCACGTTAAGACACTTCATAATATTATATACAGAATCCCAGATAATGAACCCATGATCATAAACAAGAGTTTTTACAACAATCAAACCAAACATGGACTTCAAATGGATTTATAGAAAACAGATGTGAAATACGTTTTACGTATTATCATTATGATTAAAAGTTTATTTAGCATAATGTGCCATACCACTTTGGAGGCGGAAGCGTTTAGTATATTGCACATAATGGATCGTTCTTCTCAGGTTGCTTTTGAAGTGACACTCCCTTTGAGCTTTTGAGTAGCCCAATAAATTTCATTGCTGACTTCATCTTACCACAACCTTAGGCAAACCTGGCAAAAGATAAAAGCCATTTGATCCAGGATCAGCAAAAAAGCTGATACCAAATATCACTTTGCCTGAAGGTTTTTGTCTTTAAGGGACAATGCCATTGATATGTAAAAAGAAATGAATACATTCTCAGAGATCCTTGATAAAACTGGTCTGAAGGATGACTATCACTTTTATAGGAAGTTGGATCTAATATTTGCAGCGAGTTGTACATATTAAGAACATATCTCCTTACATAAGCATATACAGTGGGATGGGAGAGAGCAGTCAACACATCCATGATCCTTCAGGATCCACTTGCAGTTGTCAGTCCATCTCATTTGAATGGAGCAGGACTTCAGTGTGACGAAGTTGGAAAATGAAAAATAAACTACTTTTAATAAAGAAAAATACAAAAAACCAGAAAAAAAAACAAAGACCAGAACCAAATACAAAAAAACGCAAGGGCTAGCTCAGTGCTTAATCAACAAAGAAACAGACTAAAACTAAGAGAGGTAATGAAACTAAGGAACCAGACATCAACATAACGTCCACAACAGGACACAGAACATGTAATATGTGACATTCAGAAACAAATCTTTCTAATGTTTTGAAATCATTGGTGGATGTTTAACATGTTATAAATTGGTCTATATAGAAGTTATTATTATTTATCATTACCAGTTCATTCATGCAGATAAAAAAAAAAGTCAAATAAAAGTCAATATTGGCTCTGATATACTATTGATGGCTAGTAAATTTGTTACGTACAGTCTCAGATTACATACATGACGATACAGAAAACACACAACACACCCACACACAACACACACACACATCACACCACACAGTCACACACACACACACACACACACACACACAACACACACACAGATCAATCGTTACTTTATTATCATTTTACTGATTGAACTGATTTTCTCCTTGGAATAAAAAGAGAAATTCTGAAAATTTTAATGCTGCTCGGTACCCTACAGAATGTAATGACACCAATAGCACATTAGAGTATGATAAAAGTAGTCTATACTACTTGTGCATTATATTCAAGGTCTTCTGAAGCCATGCGATTTGTACGAGTTATGGACTAAAATTTAAATTGCTATTCAAATGTCAACAACACCAAATGCAATCGGTCATCGCAAGGCAAGTTTGAACATGCTTAAATTTAGGCTTTTATTCACATTGACAAACGTACATACATAGATCTCATCAAATATGGCAAACAGAAGGTCAACCTTACTTGCATGATGCATGAGAACATAAAACACAAAATCCCTTTAAAATTTGATCATTTTCTCACACAAATCTATCATGTGGATTCAGAAGACTTAGAATGAGTAGTCAAGTCAAGTCACCTTTATTTAAATAACGCTTTATACAATACTGTTGTTTCAAGCAGCTTAAATAGTCCAAACAGAAAATAGTTTTGTCAATGATGCAATAAAAAATACAGAGTCTATCAGATAAAGTCAGTTCACTGATGATTCAGTGATGTCGTCATCCTAGCCATATGGATGAATTTATTGGTACATTTATTGGTACATTTATGATGCATTCATGTCCTTTTTTGGAACTTGAAAATTCACTTTGTATGGATAAGAGCAGCATTAACATTGCCTTAAATTATCTTCTTTTGTGTTCCACTGAAGAAAGTCCACAGATTCCTGAATGCCAGGTGATTCAGAATTCAGATTTTCTTTCTTTCTTTCTTTTTCTTTTCCCCCCCTTTCTCCCCTTTCTCCCCTTTCTTTCGTGCTTCTTTCCTTCTTTTCTTTTCTCCTTCTCCCTTTCTCTTCTTTCTTTCCCCCCCCGCTTTTTTCCCCCCCCCCTCCTCCCCCCCCCGCCCCCCCCCCACCCCTTCCCCCCCCCCCCCCTTTTCCCCTCCTCCCCCCCCCCCCCCCCCCCCAAAAACCCCCCCCCCCCCCCCCCCCCTCTTCCCCCCCCCCCCCCCCCCCCCCCTTCTCCCCTCCCGCTCACCCTCGGCCCCCCCCCCCCCCCCTTTCCCCTCCTTCCCCCCCCCCCCCCCCCCCTCCCCACCCCCCCCCCCCCCCCGCCACCCCCCCCTCCCCCCCCTCCCCCCTCCCCCCCCCCCGTCCCCCCCCCCCCCCCCCCCCCTCCCTCTCTCCCTCTCTCCCCCCCTCTCTCTCCCCCCCCCCCCCCCCCTCCCCTTCTCCCCCCCCCCCCCCCCCCTCCCCTTTCCCCCCCCCCCCCCCCCCCTTCCCTCCCCCTCCCCCCCCCCCCCCCTTCCCCCCCCCTCCCCCCCCCCCCTTTTTTCCCTCTCCCCCCTCCCCGCCCCTTCCCCCCCTTTTTCACCCCCCTTCCACCTCGCCCTATCTCCCCCCCCCCCCTCCCCCGCCCCGCCCCCCCCCCCCCCTTTTCCCCCCCCCCCCACCCCCCACCTTCCCCTGTCCCCCCCCCTTTTCTTTTTTCCCCCCCCCACCCCCCCCCCACCCTTTTTTTCCCCCCCCCCCCCCCCCCTTCCCCCTGCCCTGCCCCCCCCCCCCCCCCCCCCCCTTTGTTTCCCCCCCCCCCCCCCCACCCACCCCCCACCCCCCCCACCCCTCCCCCCCCCCCCCCCCGTTCCCACTTCTCTCTTTCTCCCCCCCTTCGCCTCCCTGCGCTCGCCCCCCTATCCCCCCCCCCCCCTCCCCCCTTTCCCCCCCCCCACTTTCTATTCCCACCCCCCCCCCCCTTCCCCCACTCTCCCTCCCCCCCCCTCCCCCCCGTCTCCCCCCCTTTCATGTACTGTCCCCCCCCTCCGACCCCTTTCTTTCTTTCTTTCGGCTGATCTATCCCTTTAAGGTAATTCATCTCTCTCACTCTCTTTCTCTCTCAGACTTGGTCTGTCTGTGATGCTGGAACAGGTATAGGGCACTAATAGCTGATTTTGTTGCGTACATGCCCTAATGTGTTCAAGCTGATTTCTGGCAGTGGGCCTGGCGGTCTCTCTGTCCCAGCCTCTGTCCTCTGCTTGTGCTGGTGTTAATAAGGCTTGAGCCACTTCCTCTCTGCCCCGCTGTCTGATTAGACTGACCCGCTGAGTGCCGCGCGCCTCGTTAGGACCTGCTTAACGACGTCTCCCATAGGGACCACTAATTAGCCAGGACTGTGTCGTGTTAGAGGGCTGGACAGGATAGGGTACCCTCTCAGCACCCCTAAAACTAAAACAGCTTCAGTGTCTCTCTCTTTAACCCACTTACACACACACACCCTGCCTTGCCCAAGATCAGGCCTCCATTCTTTGCCTCTAATAACAAATGAGTTGCCGTTCCCTTTGTACAGAGTGAACGGGGCCAATCAAGGCCCTGAAGGGCCATAAAACTACTGATTCTCTCTCACAATTCAGATGGAGAGAGAGAGAGAGGGAGAATAGTGCTGTGGGCACTATTAGAGTCTTCACTAAGAAACAACAGCCCATGTCAGAATCAACACAGTGTTTACACAATGAATTTACACAAGCATGCCAGCTGATCTCACGCTTGTTGCATAAAATCTTCCTTGAAGTGCCATTTTTGAGCATTAGTTCTTATTCTTATTTGTCATCATACTGTATGCTAAAATATTTATATATTCTAAAACAACGGCAGTATTTTTTCACATGTTAATAGGCAGTGAATAAGGTTTATTATTTTTTAATTTACTTTTTTAAAGAAACAATAACAAAAGATCATGCCAAACTATTTGGCATAATTGTAGCCCCTAATTTAGTTTTTTACTTTATGGTTAAAAAAATATTAAAATTAGTTTTAAATTAGAAATGTAAAACATGCTCATCACAGAACATGTGTATTTAAGTCATTGTGTATGAACTGCATTTTTATTTCATTTTTGTATACTTTATTAATAGACTTTATATAAAAAAATGCAGCCTTATATCATTCACCCATTATTACTGTCTTGAGTTCTAGGATGTGAAATGCACATGGTAAAACACGTCCATATCCATTTTATGGATCCAGATCAAGTATCTACTAAAAATGTTATGGAAAGTTTATGTAATTCAAATCAAGATCTAGACAAAAGAAATGACACAAAGTATATTAGTGATTATTTTCCAGCATATAGCTCAGAACAAAAGGACAACATAATTATACTGAGATTTAGAGGGTGCTTAAATATGGTGGGTTGTCAAAACTTGCCCTTTTGTCCCCTAAGGGTAAAGGATAAACAAAAAATGTTGTAGAATTTTTCTTGTAGTTGAACCTCATAGCAGTTCTGGTTGGTTTAATGCCTCTTGTCGGGTGTAATTTTGACACCTGTAATTGTAGGGTGATGGTGTAGACTCAGGCCTTACCCCTCCTCACGGTACACAAGAGCCATGGTCTGAAAGCAGCTGCGGTATTTGATCTCCCCTGGAACGGACTGAGGACCCTGGATACGGCTTTTAGCGACATCGAAAGGAATGTTCACGCAGGACGAGACCGTTCCTGACACCAAACCGATAGCAAACGTTCTCATGAATTGCAAACAATGCTTTACTTTAATGTTTGCTGAAGATGTTAAAGGAATATTCTGTAAATTTAAAATAAAATTGTGACATTCAATTTGTAAAATAAAGTGGTCTGAAAGTCTAAAAGTTTACTTTTAGATGTAAAGTTAAAGGAATATTCTACAAGTTACAGACAGCACTTGTGGGATGATTATTCGACTTGTCCCTCAAAAAAAAAAAAAAAAAAAATTTATGTTGAGGCGCACTTTTCATGGCAGTCGTTAAAAGCACAAATAAAACTGGTTATAACTTTACAAAGGAAAGGTTAATAAGTAATTTTATTCACACTAAAATCATTTTAACAAACATATTGTTTATTTCTTGCCACT
>JADLZN010010540.1:0-34898 GCA_018155175.1 Sinocyclocheilus anophthalmus
TGCACCCAAGAGGTGTGTTTTCCAAAATCAACTATTATTTACAATAGAATATCATATAAAATTAATTTAACAAGCAGATTTGATCATTAAAGGGCAGCTGTACAGTGAACTGACCTCTGTGGAGGAATGTTCAGAGTTCAATATAACAAACGCTATTGACATTTAATGTTGATTATCACAGAAAATCATTTTAACACATGCCTCCGTTTGTAAAAACAAATAAAAATAACATTTACAGCTACAAAAAAAGGTGTCTACGGGTCAGTGTTCCAGAGGTTTAAATGTGAGGCTTGTATTTTTGCAAAAACTGTTAATTATTGTAGCTGCAATTAAGTGTCTGAACTGTCCGACTACTTTTTATAGGATGAACTTTTGCTTATGTGCTACTGATGCAATGCATGTGGAGTTTGTCATAAATAGTTCCTCTCTGATATTTTTGAAAGGTGAAATAGTAGATATTTAACGTTAAACAAACTAGTTTAGTAAGTGATTTTCTACATTTACATGAATGCATTTGGCAGATGCTTTTCTCCAAAGCATTGCATTCAAGGTATACATGTTATCAGTTCATGCATTCCCTGAGAATCAAACCCATGACCTTGATGTTGCAACAACATGCACTACTGGTACAAGAGGTACAAGAATGTTTTTCATGAGATTTGATCTCACTGGTTAACTCATAATTTCTTGTGGTTTTTACTTTTGAAACAATTTATTTGAATGTTTATTGTCAGGCCCATTCACTTCCATTGTAAGTGCATAACTAACTTTTTTTTCTTCTTTTTTTTAACTGAGAGGACACATCAAAATAATAATTTTTAATTTTTATTGTTTTTTATTTATTAATTATTATTTTTATTTATTTATTTATTGCAAGATCAATGCCACAAATGCAATAGACCCAAGATCTGGTCAACCTACACTCGTCCATATAAATCATGTATTTCAGATGTACATTGTTTTCATAAATCATGTATTTCAGATTAATATTTTCACAAATCATTAATTTCAGATGAACATTTTCATAAATCATGTATTTCAGATGAACATTTTCATAAATCATGTATTTCAAATGTACATTGACTTCATAAATAATTTATTTCAAAGGGACATTGCTTTCATATATCATGTATTTCAGATGTATATTGTTTTCATAAATCATGCGTTTCAGATGGACATTGTTTTCAATATACAATAAATTGGTATTATTGCGAGACTCCAGTCTAACTCTGCAGTTTCGATAGTCCGCGCTCAGTTACAATTCAAAACTGATAAAAAAGGAGGGAAGAAAACAAAGGAATACAAACAAGATTAATTCCAGTCGCCCAGACCATTCGGCGAATCAGATGGAAAAGAAAATACTCATATACTGTACGGCCGAATGTGGTGTGTGTGAACTTTGGGTATGTTACGAGAAGCCATGAGCCATCCGACCGGCTGCTCATGAACTTGGGGAAACAGTTTTTTTCAAACAGCGGAGGTGTATTTTCTCCGAGGAAAAGGCATCCAGGTCTTCCCAGACTTCCCATTCAGTCAGTCACGTTCTACGTTATGTCAGTGACTCATGAATTGGGATCTCGCCCGAGAGCTAGAGTTAGGTATTTTTAGTGACAAGGTCCTTGTTTTTCACTTGATCTATCGGTTTTGATTTTGGTAGGTAGGCTTTGCCATTATTTTTCCTACTCCCTCAGGCATGTTTATGTGAGGGAAATTTGTAAGACACTTCTTCAGTAATGTACCTCAGATTCATCGGGTGTTTCGGCTCTTTCAACACTAGACACGCCGCCTTAGGTTATTAGTCCCAGGCTTATTGTCAATTGCTAAATTGGTTTGTTCAGAGCCCCAATTGGATGGTTGGTTTTTGATGAAGCATTGTGTCCGACATTACTTGATGGAGGTATTTTTTAAGGTAGGATTTTTAATTTTGTTTTTAAAGGCTTTTGAGACTTTTTATTAAAGGTTTGGCAATCTAAAGAGTTAAATGTTTAGTTGAAAAAAGAGAGAGAGAGAGAGAGAGAGAGAGAGAGAGAGTGAGTGAGTGAGTATCATTAGAAGTTAGACTTGAAAGACGTCTGTGAATAAAGTCGGCTGCTCAAGAGCTCCCCCTGGAGTGTTATTTTCTGCTAAAATGTAGGAATCCTTAGCAGTTTCTGACACACGGCCATTCACAGTTTTATCCAGGAGAGGGCGACTGAGAAGCCAAGTGAAGTCACGCCCACACCGCATGGATGACACGACAGGTAAACAGTATCTGATCTAATTTCAGTTTGACAGCATTAGGAGGCATAATTGCATGGACTGTGATACATTCAGTTGCTGCCTCATTTGTTACTTAGTCAATCAAATCATCAACTAATGATATCTTTCTTTTCATTCCAATGCACTAAAGATGCACATGAATGCACGCGTTTTTAAATATGTGTAATTACTAAAGAACGAGAGAGAGAGAAACATTTTTTTTTTTAAATTGTACTTTTAGACCTTTGCTGTCTGCTGGAGAGGAGCGTATAGGATGTCGAATTAAACCAGCTGTAAAGTTTCCAAGAATCTCTTGTAGTGTTGGTACATCAGGGTGTCTGTACGGCAAACAGATATCCATTACTGCAGTTCTTCATTTACATGTTAACATGATTCAACAATAAACAAACTTTACACACCAGTGAATAATTTTTTTCCCACTTGCATTCATTAGGTCATATTTTGCTTTCAAATGTTCACACCTGTAGATAGTTGTAAATAAGAACTTTATTTTTAAAATGATTACATCCACAGAGATGCATTCGCCGGACAGTGGCGTGGACAGCCCTGGTTTCGGTGATGTAAGTTTTAAAAAAAAGCTGCACAAAATAAAAGGCTAATAAAACACTTTATATTTATTTTTTAAAATTGCCTTTATTTCTAGACAGCGACCACTGAAGCCGTACAGTAAGTTGAGCTTTGTGCATATGCCTTTACACTGCGACTATTATATGATGTGCAGTTTGACAATCTGTTGAGTTGTGTTGTGGGACAGAGAGCACACCTCCTCCGCTGACGAGTGGGTGCAGCAGGGCCCCAATCTTCCTCATCCACCTCCACCTCTTCCCATTTTACCTCCTCAGGAGAATCCAGAAGATGTAATGGGAGTATTAGACGTAGCATCTTAAACTCAATTGTAGCTGCCACTGTTTTGCTAATGTTCTTTTTCCTCCCTCTCTGCAGTATTTTGCCGATAATGAAGAAGATTTTTAATAAATATATATTTTTATTTTTATTTTTATTTTTTTTTTTAGTAAATGTGAACAATGTGCCACGAGGAAGTTCTTGGGGGTCCCTATACATGATTAAATATTAATGTTATTATTGGTGATATACTTGCTGGATAGATTAGAGCTGTGCAAAGAGACTCACAGATGTACATTGGTACAGAAGGTGCTGGAACCCTACAGGTCATACTTAGAAGGGAGAGGTTATAGGAGAGCATAAGTCTAAGTGGACATCCCTGACACGCGGAGTCCCACAGGGCTCAATTCTTGCACCGCTCTTGCTCAGCCTGCATATGCTCCTATTAAGTCAAATAATGAGAAAGAACCAAATTGCCCATCACAGCTGTAGCGAATTTGCTCACAACAGGAAATATGAAATAATTAACCATAACTAGTTATGATTAATTATGAATATTTTAGACAGATCATTCAGGGTCAACTGTCTTGTCAATTCTAAGAACGTTAATTTCCTGGTTAAGGGAAATAACTTTCTTACTGTACAATTCTATAAGCTTGTAACGTAAATCTGCATGATTATTGACTCCGGTTATGAGTCAACAATGAACACGTCAAGTGTGATACAAGTAAGGTTTTATTAACTACATAAACACTTAAACTAGTCTGACATACTACATAAACACATTAAGCTGGTCTAACATACACACACACACACACACAAAAAAAGGGATTAAAGTTGAACTCATTAGAAGAGGCATAAAGAACACTTTAGGGAACACTTGCTGTCTATTCCCACCAAGCCTTCAGGATACGTCAGATTCTGATCAAACACACCTTTTTACAAAGGTGTAACTGATACTTAATGTATCAATTAATAAGACTAAGTTGATACTTGCACGTCTCGGGCGGTCTAAAAGAGATTCCTGATGCAAATCTTAAAGCTTCCCGTTGATCTTTGCTGAATTTGGGTCGATGAAAAGAAACAGTTTGAGTCAGAGTCACTTGATGAATGGAAATGACTAGGCCGAAGAAAGGCCTGGCACAATGCTTTGTATCTGAACGTTTTCCCTCACATTTTCTTAGCTTCTGACCGAACCACCGACTGGGCGGGTCACATGAAGTGTGGCCTTTAAGGTCGGAGAAGATCTCCGCCTTTCAAGATGGGGTTGTCCAATGAGAAAGGCTGGAATCCAAAGTGGGAGTTTTGAGATATTGGGGAGTTTTATGACTCTTTGTCTGTAAGCATGGTATTTTGCATATGTAATTCGCTTGGGTGTTGAGGCACAAATTAGTAAAGATCCTTAGAACATCAATATGTTGCATAGGTATCAGCCTATAATATACACGCTTGTTTCGATCATAAGAAGGCGAATTCATAGATACTAGACCAGGTAGGATTACTTAAATGAATGAGTGTTTTATCGTAAGCATGAATAAAAATAGTCTATTATACAACAGATTAAATACAACACAGCAATAATATACACAATGGCCTGAAGAAAATGTGTGTTCATTCAAAGAAAGGTTTTCCTATGAATTAATTAGTAGAAAAGTAAATTTCTACGGTGCGTTTGTCCTGGGGACACAGAATGGGTTATCCTACTCACATTCCTGGAGGCGTAATAAAACCAGTGATATCATGGTCATGGTGACCAGAGGCCTGTTCTGCTTTTCTGAGGTGTTAGGTGCATTTCGGGGGAAGGGTCCATAGACCCTCGTAATTGGCCATTTGGTTAATTGAGGGGGAGTTAGATATTATTTGTTAAACATAACAAAAAGTTGTGTGTCTGATTGGTCCAAATGCTACACCGTTATCGGATGCAATTAAGGTCCATTGGACCTTGGTGGTCAAATATTGGCCTCTACCAAATGGTTGATATCTTTGTATCATCGAATTAGTAGCCATAAGGAAGGGTGTTGAAATCCGGTAAAAGTCTACGCTTATTGTACACCACCTTGAACCTTTTGTCGACTGACTTGTTGTGCAACGTGAGTCGCTTTTTATTCCTTACAATGTTTTCAGAACGAGCCATGAGTGTCGTCGCGAGACGTCACATAGCCGGTAACCAGACCTATCAGAGTATCTAAACGGATAGCTTGGGAATTTTTAGCGTTCAGAGTTATACCCTTAGCCTTCATGCACACTTTTCCTTTGGCTGTGCGATAGCCATACGATTTGGGACCACTAGAGGCAAACTCTGTGATGTAATCGTCGTCCCCTATTTCATCCGTCAGCTCCCCCAAATTAGGGTTAGGGTATCCCAGAGGGATCCAGTCGCCGTCCCTAGACACGAATATAACGGAGTCGGTATCGGAGTATAACACCCGGTTGCCGAGTCTGTCCATCAGGTCGTACAACTCTAACCGGGCGTGAGCCGTCGTAAACGCACCTATAAACACGTTAATGTTGCGAGTCTCACAAACATCCCCTTCGGGACGACAATGCTGGACGAGAGCCACGTCGTCTGAGACGAATGTGAAATATTTCAGGATATCGGTCTTACCAAAAATTATTTGTGCGAAATCTTCAGGGTCTTTCACGAGCAGGGTTTGCGGTAAGTGTTCGCGCATAGAAAATCTCCCCCATAACGAATTAAGAAGTAATTTATTGATAGACCTCTGGGCGGGGTTGTGACTGATTTTTTCGGGGTCAAGTTGGATCCCCTCTTTTTCATAATATCCAATGATGTAATTCTCTTTGTCCTCGTCCGAGACTACGTTTGACGGGAAACCGGACGCTTGCTGTTTCAAACGTAAAAACGTTTTTACGTAATCGCAAAACAGCGTATCTGACCGCTGTGGGAAATGCCACACTTCGTCGACCTTTGCCACCACGTACCCCTTCTCGATCGCTTTTAAAAGTTCGATGCTAACCCAGCACCCTGAGAGAGCCCTCTCCTCGTCCGTGTGTGTGCAACTCGTTGTCTGGTTTTCAGCGCGTGCGCATGTTCGACATAACGGGAACATTAGTTTCCCGCCACAGCGGTACGGTAAAACCGGATGTAGTAATTTGCGTGGAGGGTACACAGTGGCCAGGATAAGACCGTAATAATTCTCAATCGGTTCAAAGTCACTGAAAATTATCTCGGGGTGACCGATCGGATAGCTTTTCCTGGCCTGGCAGAACGGATATAAGCTGGTGAAATCGACATAACTTATTTTCTCCCCATCAACCGTTTTGTGGTACAGCTTATAAGCGTTCGTGTGTCTGCCAAAAAGCAAATCTCGGGGTTTCAGTCTCACGGGGGCCGAATAAGTACTCATAAATTCTTTCACCGAGGGGTTGGTCTGTTTCATTTTCAGCCACTGACATTCCCATAAAATTTCCACTTTTACCCCGTAGGCATTTTGCATAATTTCCACTTTGTCGTCAGACTGTCTCCTGAGTTCGCCGTAGGGTACGTGCGACAAGGGGTGCGTATGATCGGGGTCGAAGCGACATTCGTGACCATGATGGAGACATCCGAGGTATTCTAAACCATACCTCGATCCGTTCTGTTCGTAGTAGCCGTCTAAAAAGTAACGACCGACTGATGAATGTCGACGTTTCGGGTCTTTTTTACATATTCCAGCCATTCGATTGAACCGTTTGAGTGTGTCTTACTCTGCTGGACGTATGCATTATTATGCGTCAGAGCCAGAGTGTCTCTGGCTAGATATCGCGTCTTGAAGACCCCCATACACTAGCGAGCGTTGTAAAGCTGAACGGATCAAGTTCAGTACACTCTATGAACGCTTCTCTGTATTTCATGCAAGCATCCCGCAATAAGACAACGTCGTTCACTCCGTACTCGCGCAGCTCATCCCTGAAGCGAAAGACCTTACCCGTAACAGGCATTAAACTTGGTCTGGTCTTTATCTGACATGTTGTCATACCCGTAAAACTTTTTGTCGGGGTAGGGTCCCACATACCTCTCATTTTCACGCCGGTTGAAATGATGGGGGAAGTAGCCTTTTTCCGTCGTTGTCAAGTTTAGAGCAGCGGGTGTCTTGGACAGCGCCATTGGTATGAAGCTGTAACTATCGATGTATCGCTGAGCAAAGGCATCGTCGTACATGAAGATTAATTTACATCCTTGCATGATGATGTCGACCGTAAGCCCTACTTTGCAAAAATACTTCTTCTTCTTCTTCTTCACTCCATGCATACCACTCCATGCATCTGACTCCTTACCGTCTCGCTCTCATTGTCTCGCTCACTGCTAAATGTCACTCCGTCCCACTCACGTACTTGTGTGTTTGACAAGAGATCGACATCATCCAAGTCTTCACGTTCTACGTCTGAAAAACAATAACAGGATTAGGGGAAAATAAAACGTAATACAGGCGGTACTTCTATTAAATAAATTACTAAATAAATGTAAAATATCTTGTAGCCGAAAAGCTAAATAAATAAAAGGTATAATTATGAATAAAATAAGTGAATGATAAAACACTTATTAATATTTAAATAAACCAAAATATTTTGAATAAATAATTATCAAATTATGAATAAACCAAATGATAAAGATGATACTGTTTAAAACGTGCTATGACAATTGTCTCTGCAGTTAAAGGGTTAACCTCCTGAGACTACAGCAGTTAAAGGGTTAAACTCCTGAATACAGAATAATTTTGGAATATAGTATTTTACACATCATTACTTTGTTTACAGGTTTTACATTTTTATAAATAAAAAGACGTGCATAGGTTATTCTAATTATTTTAAAAATCACCAATAAATATGATTTAAATTAATTTAATACCTCAATATAAAAAACAGTCAGTGTGTTTACTCATTTTATGTAAACAATTTTCAAACAGGATATTTGTGAAATCATATATTATTACTATTCACTATATAATGTATAACAAAAATTAAATCTTTGTTTTGGAACTCGGATGTTGCTATCACTAGCTCCCCTGTGACTAAACCGTTTCGGACGTGTGACAATATGCAAAAAATGATATAAAACAATAACAGCGATTTAAAGTTTTATAAGAGAAAAAATAAATAAATAAAATAAACCTTATTTTATGGTGTCAATCGATAGCATCCGATCTCTGGATTCTGTCACCCAGCACTGGTCTACTGTCGTAGCCAGCTGAGTTAGCACATGGGATCACCCTATGTTAAACGATCGCTCATACTTAAAAATTACGAACTAGGTCAATATAATAAAACTTACCGCTCAATGATGCGTTCGAATCTCCATCGTTGGTCCTTATTACTGGAGAAACGATCGCTATTTTAAGACATTTTGCTGGTCTCGCGGCGGTTGTTCGTGTTGGGGGCTTCTGCGTCATCGGAGTTACACCTCTTCCGGCTCTCTTGAATGACGTTTTCCACACGATGGCTGACGTTTACCTCTGGCTGCAACGGACCAAATCCTTGCTGAGTTATAAGCTCCAAAAATTCTAGGAATTAAAATACATCTATATAAAATAAAGATAAATATAATATTGCAGTTTATTAATAGCACATAGATAGCTATGTCAACTAATGCAGCTCTTGCTAAAAGTCACCAATAAAAGTAAGTTAATAATGAATACCTAAATATATATATTAGGAATATATAGAAACATTAATTACCAAAATGATCTATTTCGTCGAATGCAGAATATTCCACACCATATTGTCTTTGCACATCTGTGAAATTATAAACCTATTTATCAATTGTAATCAGCTGTACATTTTTTACATTCTTAAAAGCATAAATTAATCTTTAAAATTTGTACTTACTATGACGTTCCTGTGCCATCTTGAATATTGACGAACAAGTTGTAGAGCAATTGTTTGAAACTGATGGAAGTTTGTTCACAGCTGAATGATTTTTGGAATAGTGCCAAGCAATTTATATGCTTCAGAGCCGAAGTATGGGCGGAGATAGCTCTCATATTTTCTGCTATTTGCGCAGAAATATCTCTCATATCCTGAGGCAACATAACGGTGACACTGGGGTCGCTTGCATCTGCTCGGCTTCAGACAGACAAAGAAGTCTTACACTTCCACACAGCCCTAGTTGTAACTTATTCCTTTTGGTTATCCCTCAGCAATACAGCAACTGTGTAAACATAATATAAACGCAAAGAAAAAAATGTAAAACAAAATAACAATACCTAATTTATCCCCGATACACAGCACATCCTAATTAAACAAGACTTTAGGATCTACTTTATACTAATCTCTAATATCTTCTCTGTGTACTAGCATTTCAATGAATCAGTGCAAGAATCTCTCCGACTATTTATTTAATTTCTTCTCTTCCTCTGCTTTTGTAATCGTCAAACTTTGCATGTCAGTATCATTTCAACTAAATCAGGTCTTACCTTCTTCCATTGTCATGCTTTGAAATAGTCTGTTGCAAAGTTCGCTTCTGTCAGATCAAGCATGAAAAATGACATATAAGCACCATCCAAAAAGTGCAAACGATAAAGATCCAGGGGTGTTTATAAATATATACAATCAAAAATACACTTTGATCAATGATCAAACTTTGAACTAATGATTTGAACTTTGAGGGACAAATTCATCACTGTTTCGCCACACTAACCATAATTCAGCCGTGCTATTTCTAGTAAAACTATGGATGTAGCCTACAAATGATATTATATGTGCCACCAAAAAAAAAAAAAAAACGGTTACTGCACATTTGTTATAGTCAAAGTACTACAGGGTAATAACACCATGTTTAAATGCTGGATCATCCGCGCGGCCACTTTGTAGACTAACATGCCAACTGCTACCCATGTAACTGTTATTTATCCGCTCAGTAGCCGAGTTTCAAAACCACACGTGTGTGAACGCATATGTACAGGCATCACTTGAAATATGGAAAATGAGCGAGTTGTCTATTACCTTGATCAGCAGAAGATTGTGTCAGTGACTGAACAGCAGCGCAAGTCAACAGGTTTGATTTACAGTACGGTCACAGGTCACAGAGGGGGATGGGAATTAGTGTGAATCCACAGTGTCCCCTATAATAGAGCTTAAACTGACACCTGTGGGCACTGCTGAAGAGCACTTGATGTTTTTCGCCTCACAGCAAGTGGGTTTCATTTTAGACTGAAGGACAGTGGTGTTGCTTGTCTATCCATAAAGATGATTAATAATCTGCATCTCTGTTAAACTTTAGGCGATAACAGAGAACAGAATCGGGGGCTGTGCTGCCCTCTGGTGGACAACTTGAGACACCGACGTTCAGGACAAACCAGCGAAGTCTTCTGCTTTTCTACTCCTAATTTGTTTCAGTTCATTGAAACTATATGTATACAGCACAAATTATTGAACAGTAATGCAATTTGGGGGAAAACACACACACAGTTTGACACAAATATTGCTACACAAACTGTTTAATGTTCAAAAGAAACGACCAAAACAAAGTGGAAGAAACATCAAAATTAAAAAAATAATAATAATGTCACCGGTATTAAAATAAAAACTTAAATATGTAGAGAGTGTGTATCGTTGTGTTGTGGGGGGGGGGGGGGGGGGTTACAGTGATGATAAGGATAAAATCATCACTCTTTTCACCTTGATTCTGGACCGATCGACGGTGACACTCCGAACTGGGCAGATGATGCGGCGGAATCAACAACTCCACTTTGAGTGACAGCCCTTCTGGAGACACGCCCCAGCGGAAGACGACAGGTAGTTCACGCTACCTGACACACTGTAGTGTTTGACACGCGGGCGCCTAATGAAACTATCTATCTGTCTGTATCTATCAACACACAATTTTTTGTTATCTCTCTAGTGGGCAACCTTAGTATGACAGCTTTCATTTCTTCAGGGTAGATGATACATAATTTGGGTTAAGTTAACTGGACAAATGGTTTCATAGAAGGACTTTGAAAAAGTAGGTTTAACAGAAAACTCAAAAAGGTGTTATAATTGTATGCATTGCAAAAAAATGGATATTTATATTGGATTTATAATAATAAAAACCAACGCAAACGCTGTAGGCGATGCAAGGCAAGTTCATTCGTATAGCACATTTCATGGTGCTTTACATAAAGGACAAGAAAAGAACTATAAAAAAAGAATCACAACAATAAAACAAGGAATTTAAAAGCTTTGAAAATGATTTAAAAATTGATTTAAAATGAATTTAAGAAAATGATTATACATAATCATAACAGACAAGTTTAGAAGTTTTTGGAAAGTTGGCAGAAGAAGAAGCCCAGTCATGTGGAATAATAAATGTAGAAATGAGCCCTGCAGTAGTAGTGTCACCCATTTCACCTGGGTTATTCCCTTTACCATTAGTAAACTTTAATTTGCAAGAAATTATTAATGACAAAAATAGAGTAATAGCAAAAGATGTCATGTCAGAACAGAATTACAACTCCGCAATCTCAATTTTCACTGATGGTTCCAAAGATCACGAGACAGGTCGAGCATCAGCAGCTGTATTTGTCCCAGCTTATCAAATGAAGATTGGTAAAAGAGTTTCTGATCAAGTAGGAGTTTACACTGCAGAGATGGTAGCAATATTATTAGCTATCAGGTGGATGGAGGATACTCGGCCAATGAATGCGGTGATATGTTCAGATTCGTTCTTTGCATTATCAAGTCTTATCAGTGGAAGATGTCCAAGACAAGACATCTTGTATGAAATTTTTTTATGTATGTATAGAGTGAATAAGATTGGAATTAAGATATGTTTCCTGTGGGTTCCAGCACACGTGGGAGTGGATGGAAATGAGGTTGCGGATCATTTAGCAAAACAGGCACTGAAATGATCACATATAGACATTATACCACTAAGCAAAGAAGAAGTTAAGGCTAAAATTAGAACAGCAATAAAAGTGAGATGGCAAGCAGTATGGAATAAGGAGGAGAGAGGAAGACATCTTTATCGTATTCAAAATCAAGTTGGGGTTGAAAGAGTTCATTCTGGTAGTAGAAGAGAAGATACAATTATTACCAGACTTGCATTGGCCATACTGCTTTAAATTCTTCTCTATATAAAATGAGTAAGCATGAGTCTGGGAACTGTAGTCTGTGTGGATTATCAGAAACAGTAGAGCATGCACTATTACTTTGTTCTGCTTATGATAATGAAAGAGCATTTCTGTTGGAGGAATTAAAAGAAATAGGGATAGAAAATAGTACAATTAAAACTTTGTTGAATAATGGCTTGAATCGTTATAAAATATACAATGCTTTAATCGCATTCTTTAAAAAAAGTAGATCTGTTTAACAGGATTTCGACGGTTTATTTTTACAATAAATTAATTTAATTTAAATTTACATTTAAATTTAATTTAAATTAAAAGTTCATCAAAAAATATAAAATTATAAAAGTTCCCCGTCATCAATGGTCCACACTCCAGCCCAGTGGGTGGCGGGAATGCACCTATCGTTTGTTTGCCAACAGCCAAAAAAACTCCAAAAGAAGAAGAAGAAATTATCCTGACTCATTGAACCTGGATCGAATTAGTGAGATTGCGTGAGCTTAAAAGGTCGTTTATGAAACCGCTTTAGTCCCGATTGATCTGTTAGCTTATTTCAAGTCAGTTTTTGGACTTTAATCCCCGCTTTTCTTAGCGTCTTTTATGAAACAGCCCCCAGCTGTCGTGCGACTCCCTGTTGCTTGGGTTGTCTTGATTGGTCACAAGTGTGTCTTGTTATTCATTAGTCTGTAGAGCCCTTGTGTTTCATAGTTCTTGGTTTAGGTTTCTCACCGAGCTGTAACTGCTGATTGGTAAGTTTATTGTTCTGGTTCATGTTCGGTTCAGGTTAACTAATGTAAGAAATTATAGTCTGCCTCGGCCCAGCTTCCACTCCAAATTGTGTATTAAACTATGCTCCTTTCAAAGAGCTTAATTATCATATAGATAGTTCTTTCCGATCTTAATCATATGTAAATATTAACATTAGCAGAGATAGCGTGGGAGAAGCAGCAGGTCGTCAAGAACCATCTGCTGACCAAAAGGGTACATGAAAGAACTGCTATGGATTCTGTTTAATCTTATCACCTTGACTTTTGGTTCTTCCCACTTGAGTCTACCGAAGATGTGGGAACGGAAGACTATCAATTTCATTGTCATCCGCAATTTACATTTAAAACGAAACTTAATTTACATGTTGAGCGGGAAGATAAACATAATACTGTATAAAATGATTGAGCTTAGGATGTTTGGGGTTCAGTCTGACTCCGTTGAACCCAAGGTACTACATGTACTTTGTCACTACTATTCTGTAATAAAAGTTATTCTTCATCAAGATCTTCGACGTCTTCACGTTTTCTTACACTAAGCTTCTACTAAACTTGCTATCAGTGGATAGTTTGTTACATTAAAACTCCAAAAACTGGCCAACCAATTTTCTTATTTTATTTGTTTGTTTTTTCTCAAGGTTTTTGAGCCTGTTTAAAAGTAAATCAAATCTGGAAAACATATATTTTAAGCACCTGGTAGCTTTTATAGGACGGTTTCTAAGGTTGACAGATTTTATTGATGTTAAGTACAATATTAGTGGAAATGCTTAAGAAAAAGTACTGCAATATTAAATAAAGTGAAATTGAAAAAAGTAGAAATAGCCACGCGATGTAACGAGGCTTGAATGGACTACTTTAACGCTTCATCTTCTCTTTCCTCTCTGGAAGTTTATAATCTGCGTCTTTAACATTAGGTCAGAGACGAGCGCTCGTGCGTCACATGACAAAGCCTTTGCTGCCCTCTGGTGGACAACATGAGACACTGACTGCAGGGTAAGTCTACAGAAAGTATTGGGCTTTGCCAAAAGTACTCTGTAAGCCAATTAAAAATTAATTTTATTCTAATTTATTAATGATTTTACCAAAATGTAATCAACTTTTTGTTCTTATCCTTTTTTCCATATTTTATCTTTGTTTTTATTGATGGTGCTGGAGACAGCGAATTCATCTCGCTATCAAACTGTTCTCTCTCCCATTCTAGGTGCGTTGATCACGTGACTGGCCAGATCAAAGAGTGAATGCTGTGTATGCTGCATTATTTTCAGCCAAATGGACTAAATGGATGTGTTGTCTTTAGCCAAAACTGCAGAAAATATGGTCTTCAGTGCTCTATAAAAATTTCTTTCTTTTCATTCATTATAATATATATATATATTATATATATATATTTATATTATTTATTTATTTATTTTTTAAACATTACTAAACAGAAGTTGATTACTTAACAGTAAAGTAAGCAAGCACACACGCTGAGATGCACTGAAAGGGAATGACCCACTTTATTTCGAAAGTGGATACAGTATGCAGTGCAACACACTTTTTGTTTTATTTGATACAGTATTTACATTTTTACATTGGGAAAATATTGGTGTGTGTGACAAGGCGATGTGGACAAGAAGAGCTACGTGATCCAAGTCAGTCAAGCCAAGAAAGATCCCACCCTTCTCCTTGGAATGAAGATCTGCGAACCCCGTAATCCCACAGGAGCTCCTCGCTGTCCCGCAGAGTGGGGGAGAAATGAATGTCCCGCAGAGCGAAGAAGAGAACGCATTCCCTGGGACCATCCAGAAATTTTAGAGAAACTCTCTGAGGCCGCTATCTAGTCTTTGTTGTGTCTGCCGGCTGTGGTTTTTGCTGTGGGAATGGTTCATCCTCCATGGTTCATAAGTCTCCTGGTCTGGGTGGCAGTCACAGGGGAACTGCATCGATGCAGAGAGGCTTGCCACCCTTGCCCTGGGCGGACCGAAAACTGCAAAGTTTTGCACTTAAAGAAAAACCGGTATGACGGCTCCCCGGTGAGGGTCTCCAGCCTCCGCTCCCCTTCCTGCTTGGAGACCACTTCACCGTGGTAGTCACACACGACCTGGTTCCTTTTGAACTCCATGGTGGCAATGACCCCTGCACAAAGGTAAATGAACATGCTATTGAGCAAACCGCTTCACTCTTTACAAAATGTAAAAAAAAATAAGATTACAATCGTGTTCAAAATGTGGGTAGTCAAAACTGTGACACACCTTTGCCTTTCCCCTCAAAGCTCTTAATGGCCAGCCCTTTCCATTTCTGCTGGACCACGGAGGCAATGATCACAGGATCATTCTCTGCAGGCGATGGCTCCTGGCAGGGCACCCATGCCAGCAGAACACTGTCCACGGAGGGCACGTTGGTGGTCCATGCGTTCTCCTTGGCAATGGCACGCTGGACGTGAGATGCCAGGGGTTTTTGGCTGGTCCTGCCAGTGGACTGCTCTGGGGAACAGGACTCGGGTGAGTTTTAACCAAACACACCTCACAAAATGTAGACTGTAAAGTGAATGGCATTATTGTAAGCACTCACCAAGAGTATACTGTACCCGCAGTTTGTACTGAAGCCTCCTCCAGTAGTGGTAGTAGCTGCGGTCCATAAATCCTGCCTCTGCCGCCTGTGCCCTTGTTGGAGGCTTTCCGTGAAGGGTAACGGGAAACCGGTCCTCAAAGGCACTCCAAAACCGAGGAGTCAGGAGCTGGGCTGCCGCGGTAGGTGCTGCTGTCCTGTGAGGGGGGGGGGGGGCGAAAATCTATTTGTACATCAATAGTTTTACTACAAAGACCATGGCTAAACTACAGTTAGTGTAAAATAACAAAATGTTGTACATGTAAACATTCTGTACCTATCCGGATGGGTGGTGCCGCCCTTCCGCAGAGAGTGGGGGCATCAACCGGCAAGTCCCACCTGTGGCTCTGGTGGCGGCACAGCTCTCTCCTGGAGCCTCATGACATACCTGCGGACATACGTTGGTGGGAGAAATGAAGGTATAATGTCCGTCATGGCCTGTCGTGAAACCCAACCGTATCCGCATCAAACGCTACAATACTTGCTTTTGTCGTAGCCTTTGCACATCGGCTGTCGGGTTGCTAAGAGGGACACCCGAAGCCCCGAGGAAGAACCGGTCCCTGTCGTCTCTCTCTGGAGTTTGGGCCTTTAAATATTCTGGCCGGATATGAACAAAGTAGCAGTCCAACCACTATGGCAAAGATTTACGCATATTTTAAGTGTTCGCAGTCACAAAACTGTTAATGAACTGATAGTGTGCTGTGTAGTGTGATCATCTTACATGTTCTTCTTTTCTGCTTAACTCGATAGCTCCTTTGGACAGCGTTACAGTGACGCCGTCTTCCTCCGGCACTCTGTCGTTCCACTCCTGGACCTGTGAAAACATTCAAACCGAAACGATAAGGTTCTGGCGTGTATTCTTCAACCTCAGAAGACCATATATAATATAATATAACGTATCCTATTAGTGTTTTGAACGCGTCTAAAGTGTGTCAGCTGTGAGCTCACCTTGAACTCTTTAATGCTGGCAGGACCGAGGTGATGAACCCACATCATTGTGGCGAGACAGAAGCTCCGGAAGTCCGTCTTGCTCTTTGCAGGAACCCCCTTATGTTGGCTGAGGTGGTTGGAGACCTCAGCCATGTCCTCCTCTGCGAGAGCAAGGATTTCGGACTCCTGGCTTGCAGCGCTGGAGGAATCAAAGGGTCCGTGACTATGGTATGCCTATCACACCCCTGTACAGTCTATTACACCCATCACAAATGAATTACAATGCCTAACTGACTCTACGTTCACACACTTCCCTACCTGTCATGCCCCTCTTGGATCAAGAATCCCTTTGAGTGGAAGTACTCGGCCAAGGAGTCACAAGACGGGTCCTCCCTGACCAATTTCCTGACCTGTGAGAAATTCATAACCCTCCCCTCTCTTGCCCACTTCTCTTGTGACTCCTTAGCCCTCAGGACTTCCTCCTGGATACGGCCATCCACCGCATCCCGCAAGCAGGAATTTCTTAAATGATGGTCAATTTTGATCTGGGGCTTAAGACAAATCAAGCAGTGGACCACGCTGCAATGGTTCCTGTACACAGCTGAAGAACGTCCTGATTATTTCTCAGTAACATAACACGCTTAATACACTGTGCGCTCGGATGAGTTTATTGTGTAAAAACAAAGATAAAAACATAGACACATACATTTGACTCTCCCTGCCATCTCTCCACAGTGGTATCTCTTCTCTCCAGCTGGTGTCTTCAGGTTCGGGAAAAGGCCATGCCGAAGGAAGGGGGCGTACAAACATTAAAGCATGGGAACCACAAATTAAACATGGTTTTGCTACACTAACCATAGTTAAACCATGGTATTTGTAGTAAAACTGTCGACGTACAAATAATTATATCTGCCAAAAAAATAATAATAACATGACAAAAAAATGTAAACGACGACTCTTTATCGATTTAATGACTAGTGATTCTTATTAAGTGGGGTTTAGTCTTTAGCCGTTAAATGCATCTTTTCTCTTACACTTGTGCAATTTCTATAGTACTGCATCCTTCTCGTGGGAACTTAACAATTTCTGACCTTTTAGTAAATAAAACCGGTTTAATCATTTATGCGCACATGAATATAAGGTGTTTTTTCCCTTCCAGCCCTCGTTAACCCCTAGGCTACTTTTAAATAATTATATAACGTACAGATTTAATAGAGTTAGTTAAGATTTGGTTTGGGAATGTTAAAACGTGCTTGGGAAAAGAAGTACGTTCAGAATATTGACTTGCATAATAATTATGCACGCGCTGTAGAGAGCTCGACGACAGGAGCCGCTGAAGACGCAAAGATTAAATGCTGAATCATCTACACTGATGTAACCTAACAGTTATTTATCCAATCAGTGACCTAATTTCGGAAACGTGCACGGTCTGAACGCAATGTACAGGCATAACTTGTAATATCATGCAAAAACGAAAAATGAACAATTTATCTATTACCTTTGATCAGCCGAAGTTCGACTATGTCCTTTTCTGTAACTGAGCAGCAGCAGTGCAAAAAACAGGTTTGATTGACAGCTCTGTGATGAGGTCCGGGGTCACAGAGGGGGATGGGAGTTAATCCAGTCCAGAGTGACCCTATAATATACAGCGATACCTGGGGGCTCTTCTTGAGCGCACCTGACGATTCCCCCCCCCCTCACAGCAAAGCACAACCGAGTTTCAACTGCCCCCTATCTATCCGTAGAGACTGTCAGACAGACACGGTGCCCGTTAGAACTATTTAATAATCTGCATCTTTGTTGAACTTTAGGTGAAAACTGTAAAGCAGATCGGGGGAGCTTCACATTGAAGACAATCTCTTCTGCCCTCTGGTGGACAACTTGAGACACTGACGGTCAGGTAAGTCTTTCCGATCAGTTGAACTTCAATTCTAATTAGCTTAATTTACTGTTATCCATCTATTATCTGATAAGTAACCGTTTGTTATTTCTGTGTTCTTTTCTCTGTCATCACAAGTGAACAGATTCGAGTCGGGCCTCACCAGAGGCAATTCAGCAAATGTGTCCAGGGGTAACGGGTGGAGGCATACCTGGTGACCGGCCCACCTCTGAACTTGCACCGGAACCACAACAACACCGACTTGCCCAGCAGGAACAGGTAGCGTTCAGCAGAAATGGATTCGATGTACAAAAATGGGAAAGGTTCTTCTAAGCAGTGTCTAAGGAAAAAGAGGCCCTTTTTTATTTATTTATTTTTTTATATACACCGTTAAATGATTTTGTTTTTTATGTTTGTATTTTTTATTTCAGTTTGTCAGTTGACTTGTTTTGGGTTTTTTTTTACCATCAGTTTTACGTCAATCACTTTATAAATGCTTTATATTTCATTTATAGTTCCTGTTTGTATCTTTTAGTAATGCGGCTTCTTGATTTAAAGTGTATAGCCAGTACCTCACCTTTTTGTTATTTTTACTAATATATATATATATATATATTTGGTGTAGTTATTATAGTTTTGCTTTTCTGATGGTTGTTTACAATTTTCCATATAAATATACATATTAAACGATTGTAGATATCAAGAATAAACAAATATATAGTGTGTGCGTGTTAGAACTTTAGATTATATACAAAAGTCAAATATAACACATAAACAAAACAATCAAAATTATTCATTTGTTTTTATTCAGTCTGTTGACTTTTCAATGGTCCTCTTGATGAGCTTTTTCACGCGATCTCTTATTATTATTTTTTCTACAAGTAATTGCTTGAACGTGGCTTTCAGACCGTCTCCGCATCGGCTCTTTCTGGCCAGAATGGCTCCAGGATCTTGTCCAGCGCTTCGGACCGTCTCCGCTTCGGTTCCGGAGTCCAATCTGGTGAGGAAGCGGGTCTCTTCTGGCCTCCGGAGTGGGCCGGAGCACTGCTGCACTTTCCATCCAGCTGCTTCCTCAACTCCTCAATCTCTTGGTCTTGGTCTGCTATGTATGACTTTAAAAAAACAAGGTCAGCCTTAACTGCAGCCATGTCACCGATCACCCTGTCGTTTACTGTTTCTTGGAGGTCTCTGTGTGTTTCCATCACATCAGAAAGCTGCTCGATAGCAAATCTCTCGAGAGAATTGACTCGACCGACTAACACCTCCTCAAAAGACGGGTCCAGGTCATCTCCTTCAGAGGTGCTCATCTTTTTGTTGTCCTGATGGGTAGACACAGAACAAAGTTATAATTGGAAATATCTCGTGGAAACCGTATGTGTGTGTGTGTGTGTGTGTGTGTAGATCATTGACCACATTTAGGGGAAGAACGCGCACTTAAAAGTGAGCTAAGGGAGAGCGGGGCACGAACCATAAAAAATGACTTGAAGCTTTCCACACATGAAGGCATTGCAATGTGCACTACTTACTCGTTGCTTTATCAACACTTTACAGATTAAAAAACTTGTGCCAAAATATCTGGATGTTTTCTCATCGCCATAGCTTTGAACTTACTGTACAGCTGTGTGTCGCAATCAGGCCCGTTCATTGTCAAACTACAGAATCGGTGGATTTTTAGTTCGTGAACACCGTTTTACTTGGAAAAAGTTAAATTCTGTTTTTTCCCTTCCATAGGATCGGAAACCTTTTTTTTTTTTTTAAGCTGTGCTACGGTCAGGTAACAATGTGCCGCAAATATGGGACATGTTGTCACATTTTACTTGCATTCTGCTAGGGTCAATCAAGAAAAAAAAGTATACACTGTAATAATAAAACAAAAGTACATATTTGGACCAGACCATTGTGAAATTAATATGGTTGGAAAAAACAATCTGAAGCTGTAAATGTAGATTTACACAAAATGATGAAATCAAAACCTTTTAGTTTGTGTCCTGCATCCTTGAGTTTAGTTCCTTATAGGCAAAAACGATATACTAAGGTGTGTGTGTGTTGGGACGGGGGTTTAGGAGTAATGATAAGGGTAGCATTTGGGTGGGAGTGCGCAGATTTAGGTTAAGTGTTTTCGACTCGGCGATATCGATCAGTATCGAAGCAACCCCTTATAAGCCTGTCGTCACCGGGTTAAAAGGCTGATAAATCGGTCCATCGCGTCTGTGTCGAAATGTTCTCGTTGTGCGTGCGTGCGTGTTTTGCAGCATATTACAATGTAACACTGGTCGCCCTCAACAGACGCACGACGGAAAGTTTAAGATGCTCGATTGTCAGTATCTTAAATACTACATACAGAGTAACAGGATAAAAGAGCCTGCTTAACGATGAAATGTCAATGCAACTATTACTTTATTATTACTAGTGTTATTATTATTACTAGTCCTATTACACGGATCGACTGTCGCCGAGTTTCGAAAGCGTGAACGCATGTGTCGCGGAGTGGCCATTTGATTCAACGCAGATATCGGAAACCAAAGATGTTTATCTCTTTTCTCTCTCTTTTTACCTTGATTCTGGACCGATCGACGGTGACACTCCGAACTGGGCAGATGGTGCGGCGGAATCAACAACTCCACTTTGAGTGACAGCCCTTCTGGAGACACGCCCCAGCGGAAGACGACAGGTAGTTCACGCTACCTGACACACTGTAGTGTTTGACACGCGGGCGCCTAATGAAACCCACAGACACATTTCAATTCACACTGGAAGTACGCGTTACGTGGCAAAAAAGGCAGCACTTGGTTATCTGTAACTTCACGAGACTTTATGCAGGCTCTCTGTTCTGGAGCCGATGATGGAGGAGCGTCACACTGTAACGTCTCTGCTGCCCTCTAGTGGACAAGGAAAAGAGCAAGATGGTGAATTTACTATTGATGGAATTGAGAAACTGAAGTACATCAACAGTAAAGCGGAGTTATCTTTCTGAAGAAAGAAAGAATGACAACCGCTTAAAATTATTTATTGAAAAATTGATAGAATCAATATTTTTTGGGGTGTAACTGTAGATGGTTGTGATGTACTGTACTACTACACAATAGCACGTTACAGTGTGTGAACGACATGCTATATAATGGTTAAAAAAACAACCTTAAATCGACACGAACAAAATTTAAAACAAACTTTAAAAAAGGCATCTGAACAGGCCCACTTCTCACTAACCATTCATTTTTCTGAGCCTGTCTATTTCTCTGTTGAAACTGTTGCTTCTGCATCTCTGTAATATGGCGGATTAAATTTTTTTTTTAAGTTTAAAGATTCAAATGGCTAACAACTGTTAATATCGAGAACACGTGTATATATTTAAAATGTGTGTGAAGGAACATGACATTATATACAAAATGTAAAAATATAACTAACCAAATAATTAAAATATAATTAAACAAAACAATCTATCAAAATCTATTAAAACAAACACACTCACACACTCCCGTGCACACTCACACACCTGTGCACACTCACACACACAAACTGGCTGGAAGGCTTGTAATACCTTCTTGCTAAAAAAGACAATTGATTTCACAGGTTATATCATTTGGAACTAACCCCAGAGTAGCCACTAAACCTGGACCTTAACCCTGCCAGCCCCAGACTCACTAACCACTAGCCTTAATCCCTGACACACCAACTTTAAGTTTTGTGTTAATGAAGATTTTGTGGGTCTGAGGCTAGCAGGTTTAATCAAATTCTGTACAGAAATAGTATCTATCTATCTATCTCAGCACTTAACACTACCTTTGAGGGGAACAAAATGTTCTTCCTTTACATGTTCAATAGTCTAAATTGCTGAATTAAAAACATTAATTTCTTGTGCTGAAATTTGTGTTTACTATTGTCATTATGCATTATTGACACACTATATTCCTAATTAATGCTGTTCAGTTGCTTTGACACAATCTGTATTGTTAAAAGCGCTATATAAATAAAGGTGACTTGACTGGACTTAAAATGAAAACCTGAAATATTTCATGGCATACTTAAATAAAGATGATATACAAAACTGTTTTATTTTGATTGTTTTAAAATAAATTAGTATTATAGTTCATATTTTCTGATTTTCATAGTATGTGAATCAATTCCGGTATTTTTACCATAAAGTGACGTATCAACCATTTGGTAGAGGCCAATATTTGACCGCCAAGGTCCAATGGACCTTCATTGCATCCGCATAGCTGTGATGGGCAATTTGGTTCTTTCTCATCATTTGACTTAATAGGAGCATATGCAGGCTGAGCAAGAGCGGTGCAAGAATTGAGCCTTGTGGGACTCCGCATGTCATGGATGTTCACTTAGACTTATGCTCTCCTATACTGACATAATAACATCTCCCTTCTAAGTATGACCTGTAGGGTTCCAGCACCTTCTGTGAATATCTGTGAGTCTAGATGATGACGGGGGGATGCCTGGAAAAATAGTTGTTGGTTTTATTACAATTTTAGCAGCACTATTATGCGTTTCACCCTGCCATTTTAGTACAAAAATTCAAATCTTGATATTGTTCTCTTGAATCTGAACAACAGCTCACTGTTTGGATGCTGCAGATTCACTCTTGCTGTCCGCTTCAGCCCTTAAACATTCTTTTTGTTATGTAGTGAAGCGGCATGTTTATAGACGATGTCAAGATCGTTTGTAATTTGTTGCGGTGTGTTCAGTCAATCTGCAGCAGACTCTGTGATAATTGCCACTTGGCTTCACTTAGCTGAGTCTGCCTCAGAAAAAAAGGTCTCAGGAATCCGGAGGAGGAGAATGCAGCGCCATTGTTTGTCATAACAACAAGGTGTAGGATGATGAAGGCTTGTTTGGGTTTGAGGTTTGCAGGACTTGCTAATCGCCACCTGGCTATCTTTCAACAGGAGCAAAAGGCATATTTGGAAGCCTCGTTCTTTACAAGAGAGTGGCATTTCACTAGAACTGCATCTTTGGCTAAGTCTTTGAAAACAGTTGAATGACCTTTGGAAGTGACCTTACTTCCTCATTTATCAGAATACAAATACCTGAAAGATACTAAATCACTTTCAGAATAACCAAAAACCCCACCACTAGTTTCAAAATTACACACATCAGCTTTCATTTCTCCTTAGATATGGAACTAGACAATGAGGCATTTATTCTGTGGCAAGCTCTGAAAGATTCAAAAAGTGGGTTTTAAAGGAATGGCCTCTGTGTGACTGATGGAAACACATCACTGTTTAGGAGCACGAAACTGAAAGCTGCTTTATGGAATGAGGTGTGGACAGCGTTGCAGTGTGAGCACTGCAGATGTTTGACTGTAGGGTGTGCGTGTGTGTGTGTGTGTGAGACTGTGCGGCTTTACATGTGAAGTTAAAGAAGCAGCTACAGGGAAGGGAGGGACGGACAGAAGCAGTTCTGCGTCTGGTTACGTCATTTCTGACAGGCCGCATCATCCAAGCTTATCGTAAGTTGCCCTGACACGCTATACCCAAGAAATTCCACATAAACAATTACTTGCCACATAAAGAGGTTATAGTTGCTGGAGATTCGAAGTTTCTATCACATGTACACCTGGGTATTTTGTCAACAACTTTCAAATGTAAAGGCAGCGGTATATTTTAGTGTATAAATTATTTAAATATGGTGTAAATCTGTGTAAAAATGTTGCTTTCAGTACAAAATAATTGCCTTTGAAATTATTTGTCTATTTGTCTTAAGCCAAAACATTGTAAAATAATAGTGGTTCAACGGATCACAAATCTAACGGTTCGGATCACATTACGGTTTTTGACCACAGATCGGATCATTTTTCGGATGCGCAAGAAAAGAAAAATATTTTAATTTAACTTGCTTTCCATTTATTACATAAAGCGAAGTACTTCTTTGATACCACAGCAAATTAATACTAGATTTACTAAGAAAGTTTAAACATGATTAAAGAGACAAGAGAGCAGCCAGTAAAAATAAGAACAAATACTCAAATTACAAGCATAGATAAATACAAAATAATATTTTACAAATAAAATAAGGTTGGTAGTATTCAAATACAGAAATGTAATAATTAGGGAAAATAACACCACATAGTGTTCACTGTATAATTGAAATATAGATTATTATCACAGCTGTTTTGTTGTTTGATGATCAATAATGACGACGCACGTATTTATAGGGTGCTGTCCCTTTAAATCCGACTGCACGGATTCAGTATAATGATACACATCCGATTTCGTTCTCAGCTGTTTACATTCATGATACATAAACTGACTGCGTTTTTACCTGAATGATTGTCGGATGGGTATTTTGTCATAATTTTAATGTGATGTGTCTGTTCAGAGGAGTCAGAAGAGGATTCAGTCGGTGTGCGCGTAGAGAACAGCACGCGAGTAACGAATCGAATTCCCTTTCGCCTTTTCTCCCTGAAATTGTTTAAAATTCACTTAACTTGTGTAAATACGAACAAATTGAAAATTTACTCTATTATGGTTAAAATTTGCAAATTAATCCGGATCACTATTTACGTGGCGAACGTTTGGGGCGGTGGCAGTACGGATCACGGATCAACTACGATCCATTTATCAACTATAAAATAATATGGGGTTGTAGTAGTGTTGCCAAGTCAGCGGTTTTCCCGCGGCATGGGGTACTGGATCACGCAAATTCTTGGGGGTGTTTCATGTCCCGAGGGTTGAAGCTACTCCAATAACATGATATTTATCCCCTGGAATGCGAATTCTAGCAGGGAAACCCCGCCAAAAAATTTGTATTTTACCCCCGGGATGCGATTTTTAACTGGGGACCCCTCGAAACACGATTGGGCTAGTTTTGGGCTAGTTTTGAGTAGCGATTGGGCGGGTTTTCTTCTGAAAACCTGGCAACCCTGGGTGGAAGTGGAGATGGAAAAAAGAAGAATTCATTGAGTAATAGCTGCTGAAATATCTGCTTTGCCATCACACGAATAATTTACATGTCTAGAATTATATAGCATTTAATTTGTAATAATATTTACAATATTACTATTTTTACTGTATCTAATCAAATTAATTCAGCCTTGGAGCTATTAAGAGGATATAGTATACTAAAAAAACACTTTTGATATATATATATGATATTTAAATGATAGTGTAATATATATATATAAGACCCTCCAGCACAACAATTATAGAAAAGCATTATATAATAAGATGTAACTCTTCAGATATTGTGCTCACGCTATGTTTATACTCCCTTTCTTTCTGTTGCTTCTTTCTTTAGCTGTGTGTCAAATCATGGTATTATTACCTTAAGGGCACAGCGTATAATTATTGCGTTCATGCTTTTTGACTTCTCATTAATTTGAAATGCATAGTTCTTTTCTTCTACCTTATACAAGCCTGATGAGAAATCATCCGATTTTCATCAGAAGGGTGTTACGCCCAGTTATGTAAATATAGACTTCCGTGGCCTCAGTGTGGCAATATGTTGTCAACATGGGAGAAAAAGCATAGCCCAGCTTCAGTCAAGCTTGTAAAGACAGATAAAAGGTTTCTGGGATGGACAGGATTTGACCCGGAGGCCTAAGAAATTCTTACACATCCGCTTTTACAGTGGTCTCACCAGGTTATGTTTTGAACAGAAGAGGCCACAGTTCAATCTGCAGTCAACTCTCTAAAAGATATGTATTTAGTTAAACTCATATCCTTTGACTGTTACTTACAAACTATCATTTTCTGATAAATACTTTGGAAAATGTATTATGCTGCCTTCACTTATAGCTAGCCCTTAAAATGTTAGACAAATAAGTGTACTAGCATGATTAGCATACACATAACTCAGTGGCCTACAAGACAATAAGCTGTTTGACTTCTCACTGAAGTGTCATGATTTACCAATTAGAATCATATCTGATGTATAAACTATTGGGAGAGAGATGCTGGGCCACAGTGGGTATGGCTACAAACTGAAACCATGTAGAAATACAAACCAAAATAATGTCAAAATGGTTAAGACAAAAACTCTGATTGAAAGATGGAATAGGTAGCTTTTATAGATTATTGTGTTAACAATTTGAGCCTGGGTAGCAAGCACAGTATTAACATGCCTTTTTTCAGTTTCATGTTAGCCTGACGAGATATGATTGTCCACACAACATAAGTGTTCTGCTATAAAACTCCAAATTATTGCTAATAAATGCAAAGATGCATTACTAATAAGTAGGCCCGCTCAGATTCTGTGGCCACAGATTAATTTATTGGTTATTTCGGGTAATTTGATTATGCTTTTCAGCTGAGCATGTAGTACTCTCGGTTCTGTTAAACACATTTTAACCTGTTTAAATCCACTCCGCAGAGCTACACAAATTTGTTCAGTGCAGAAGGTCCACAAATTCAGTGCTTTTTAACTTTGCTAACTTGGCTAATGTTGAATTTAGAGTAAAGTTGAGGCATGCAAAATAAACAGGAAATCTAATGTATGTCATATTTACAGACAATAGGGTTTTTATAGATGATACATAGTTTTATTGATGTTTATAGAGGATTTGAAGCTGGTTCTAGATCAGTGTAAGCAGTGAGCAGCAGTGTTGTGTTGCGTATCTGTATTGGTATGCATGGACGGCCCTACACGTCTGCTGAATGCCCCTTGTAAAGGTTACTCTCGACAGCTCCCAGATGTGCTACACTATTTGTATAATTGCAAATGTTGCATGAGACCACCTCAGCAGGTAACTCAAGTAAACTAGTTTGGAATTTATAACAAAATGTGCGTTTTATAGGAGTTTGTTAACCAATTGCTGTGCTTGAATTTTACAGGGATCGGTTTATGTCAAGCTATTATCTTTTATAAGAATGTACTTGAAAACAGAAAATGAACCGTTTTGCCAGGGGTGCCAGAACATATAGGTCAGTGTTCTCATCGAATGTTTTTTTTTCTTTGTTAAAGTGTTGTAAAGTCCCAATCTGTTCTTATATTTTTCACTGGAGATATCAAATCACATATTCTGATGTTTATAAGCCACCATAAATATTTATTCACAGTGTAATGTGATCAGTCTAATCATTCCTTGACTTTATGCTTGCATTGAAATGCAATGTTTCACACCGTAACATTTTCATTCTTTTATGCGACTGTAGTGGAAGGGCTGCATGTAACAAAATGACACAAATTGTGTTGTTTTGTTGTGCCCTGACCTTGAAATTGCAAATTAATTCATCAGCAGGAGAAGGAGAATTAGGCCTTCTGGTCATCTCTTGTCTGGGATCTGTTTATGATTGGAAATTGTTTAGATGGATATGTAGATACGGTTGCTTCTCATGCCACAGGACAAGATGATGGTAAAATAACATTTGGTGTAGAAAATTTCCATCATTCAGAATGTTGATTTTCAATATGGCTCTTACAAACATTAATGATGGCAACCATAGTATTTTGGTTACCATGATAAACTTTAGTAAGAATTACGTGCAGGAACAGTTCTGAATCATTGCATTCAAAAAAGGGAAGTTCCACATGTCAGGTCTGTAATCCTTTATAAATGTTTAAGAGATGAAATGGTATCAAAGTTTCTCTGAGCAGTGAGCTCTCAAATTGAAACCACTCCAGCCCTTCTCACATTTCATACCACATTCTTACCTATTGAGAAAAAATGACTTTGACATGCGCCTTGAAGTTCTCACAAAGGTCCGTGTGTGAAACTTCCCACATGTGCAAGTGAAATCGATCATTTGATCTGCCGCACGTTCTGAGCCCTGGGATCGTTGGAGAATGGATGGCTGTATAAATTTCTCCCCCACTGACACGGGACATTATTGTAAAGAAATATTCAGTGTCATCTCCTTTGTATGAACACAGAGCGATGAAAACGATTCACTCTCTTTTTGTATTAGAAATAATTACTGAGACAGTCAGGTTTAGATGAATCCACAGAGGATTTAACAAAGGCTCAATGGCCCACCTGTGTAAGATTTATTCATAACTCACTGTCTGTTTTAGACTTTTGGAACGTAAAAAAAAGTTTTTTCTCCATAATTCATCATAAATATGTGTTAGTAGGACGCAAATGATTAATCGCGTCCAAAATAAAGGTTTTTGTTTACATACTATATGTGTGTGTACTGTGTATATTTATTATGTATTTACAAGATACACAAACATGTGGATATTTTCAAAAAAGATTTGTAGGTATATATATTATATTATATCTACTTTCTAAATATTTTATATATAAATCTAACATATTTTTACTTATTTTATACAGTACATGTATGTGTGTATTTATATACAAAATAAATATACATAGTACACACACTTATAGTATGTAAACAAACTTATTTTGAATGCAATTAATCGTTTTGCAGCCCTAATGTTTAGTAAAGCTAGATATTAATTTTTAATATTGAGATACTGTTGTTAATATTTTAAATCCAATTTATTTATTTTTTTTAGTTAAAGTTTTAGTAATTTTGTTGTTGTTTTTGTCATTTTTATTAGTTATCATTTATGTTTAAATATGTCTATATAGTTTTATTAATTTTTAGTACCTCAACTAAACAAAAAGGAGAAATGCCTTGGTAATTAGCAAACTTGTTTTATATTTTATTTCAATTAGTTTTTTTTTTCAAGCAATGAAGACTTTTTTAAGGGTTTTAATTTACAGTAATAACTCTGGCTAGATTGCATTTGCAAACACAAGCATTCCATATGTTGCATTATGATGAGAAAATATGATTATTTGTCACAGGATATCCAGCACAGTTTCACATTCACTCTGACTTGAAATCACCCTCAATTCAGAGAAAGCAATCAGCTGTGTCACAGGCACCACTCCCTTCCTTTAAACCTCAACACACACACAGCACTTCCTCATAACCACTGCCTGCGCCCTCCTCAGCAGAGCAGGAACACACAACAAGATAGGACAGACGGCAGAGACATTACCTGGTGCCACTGCTAATGCTGTGATTGGAGCAGACGGCAGCTTTGGGAGGTGCTGGTTGCCTCTTAATGCCCTGCGTGTGTGTAGCCTATGGCAAAGGAATTCATAGGAAAGGAATAGAAGCGGTGCCCACATTTTTGGTGACCTCCAGTAAAGGAAATCCAAGCGAGAGAGAGATTTTGACAGCTGGTGTTTTACCTTCAGATGGGTAGGATATGCACTTTTATTGTTGTTAGATTTGAGGATGTTTGGCAGCGTGTGATTTGTGTCTGTTGTTCTTTCAGCTAGTTTTGCATTTAGCCATGACATATCACTAGCACATTTAGCAAACTGCAAATAGCCCTTACTTATTTTATTTTTTTTGCAGCATAATTACAGATGAAGTGAAACAGAGAGTTCACAGCGTGTGAAAGGGTGATATTTTGCTGTGCCTGAGTTAATAAAACGACCTTGATGCTGGACTAGAGAGAGACTTAGATCTGAATGTGCCAGTTGCCCTTGTACCGGCAACATGTCTCTCACTGTGATGAGATGGGACTTGTCTGGTCACTACCCATCAATCAAGGTGCCTAAAGAGACAAACATGCACAGATGAACCTTTGCTGTCATTTAGGAATGGGGATATCATTTCTTTGATTTTTGATCTGATGAATATACTATACTATCAAGGCTAATATTGCTCATATAGATACCTATACCTCCACTGAATAGACGTTTTTGTGTTTTGAGGGCAAAATTAGTAATTAATAGACACTGAACATTAAAAAGCCATTGTTAGCATTATATAGGCCAAAACTGTGAATTATACACATAGTGTATCACATTATCACTCAAAAGTTTGCGATCAGTAATATCAAAAGTGACAATAAAGACCTTCACATTCTTGTAAAACATTTCTATTTTAAATTATAGCTTTCTTTTGAATTTTATTCATCATTGAATCCTGAAAAAATTTTACAGTTGTCAATACAACTTTCGACCTGTTTCTAATAAATCAGCATATTATACTGATTTATGAAGGGTCGTGTGACACTGAAGACTGAGGTAATGGTTGCTGAAGATTCAGCTTTGCCATTACAGGAATAAATTATATTTCAAAATATATTAAAATAGAAAATTGATCTTTTAAATCAGCCTGGGTTGAGACGTCATTAATTTTTTAACGGTCTTGGCAATGAATATCCATACAACTCAGAGTGTTTTCCATTTATTAACAGCATTTAATCAGTGGTTGAACAACTTAAAGTTTAAAATGTTTATTTAACAGCATTAAACTATTAGCTTATAAAAATGTCATACTTAACTTAAATACTTAAGTAAAATACTTCAGTACTACACTGCTTTCTGTATTTGAATATTGTATGTTCTTGTATTGTATGTGTATGTTCGTTCAAAGCCATTTTCATGCTAAATAAAAGTATCATTAGTAAATCATTAGTTTAGGAAAAACACCAAGAATCAATATTTGTATGTGGGAATCAATTCTTTTGATGCAACATTAATACTGATATTTGAACTTTGATGATTTGTTCATTCCTTAGTACTGGTGCAGCCTGGCTGTGCCTGTTCCTTAGTTCCTTCTGTCTACTTCCTTTATCGACCCAAAGATGGCAGCCTGAGGGTCATGTGTCAGACAGCTGAATGAAGTCTCAGGCTGTCACAGACAGCCCACTCTTACATACCTGTCATCCTTGGGGCAATCTAGAGAGCCGAGTTTGAGACTTTGACAGCTGCTAGGCAGATCTCTGGCTCTAGATGGCGCTACGCTGTCCCTGCCGCACTGGAGAGAGCAGACAGGGAGGATAACAGACACATCCTCCAAACTCTTTGTTTATTTAGACTCAAACTCAGCGGTCATTTTGGACAAGAGGGAATGTCTGGGGCCTGATCATGTCTGAGCATGCTGAAACTGCCCGGCCTGTTTGTTTGTCTGTTTGTGCTTGAGCAACAGAATCGCTCGTGTCGTTATTCACACATGCCTCTAGATACGTCGCAAGTACAGCGATTAGAAAAATCAAAGGCTCTCATTTCCTGTTGCTTTTTAAACAAGTAACAAAATATAGAGTTATCCATAAATGGCTTTTAGCTACAGCTGTGAAATTGCTTGTTCTACTTTATCAAGTATTTCCTTAATTTGGAAAGAGTTTTCGTGTGGTTTCCAACACATACCATTGAGATGTTTGAAAACTACTGTACTGCATCCAACAAAATCTTAAGATCTTAACCTGTATAGGAAAGACTTCATTTGGAAGGCTTCTTGAACAATCCAAATTCAAAGCCTCGTCCTCCAAACCTCCTAATAGGCCCGAACTAAGCAGTGCTGTTTTTGTATGTTGCAAAAAAATTGATTTGTCATTACTGTCATTATTTAAATTTGTAACAGATTTAAACCAGTAACTTGGGAGACTTTTTGACTGATTCATTGTTGAAATTGTCAACATGTTTTAATACCAATAAAAGCACTTGTTTGACTCTTTCAAAGTAGTAATAATCAATAATTGATGGTTTATTATCTTTTTTTTCTAATTTGTTTGATCGTTTTGTGGATTGCAACATCATTTGGCAAAAGGCAAACCCACTGCAGGTTTCCTTATTATTAAAGACGTTACCTAGACTTAAAGCGACACAGTCATTAACATTATTTAGTCTAATGTGACTAATCTGAATGTTCCTATCAGGCAATGTGAAAAGCATGTTTGTCATTAGTCGATGACTGAGGCACTAGCTCTGAGCTTAGAAGACACAAAATCGAGCCTGTGGGGTGGTGGGGTGGGTGGGGGTTACAGGGCTAAGGTCATTTGCCACATTGGTTGTTGTCCTGCTGGATGGCATGGAGAGGTAAATGGAACCGCACAATTCCATCCCATGAAGCAGCTCTCAAGCATGGTGAAGATGTGAAAGGGCAATGCCTTTAAAAAACACCTGACCCTAACTGACCCTCCAAAACGAACCACATTTCCACTGCGGGGAAGCTATTTGCTCTTTCAGTCAGGATGCAGGAAGCAGAAGTGGTTGTTTTACATCGGATGGAGGGAGTGCAACAGTGCAATAATTAATCCATCACAAAGACCCGCGCGGGGAGACGGTGATGGAGGACCACACGTGGACAGGATCCCTCAGATTAGAGATTAGGCCTGTGAGAGAAGCCAAAAGCATGTTTAAGCTTCACTATGGCGTATGGGGGGGAAGGGATGGCAAATATAGATGGAGGTAAACTTCCCCCATTCGAACATGCGTGTTTACATATTCTTATATGGACAGTGTTAATCAAATTTGTTTGCAGACTTTATCAACTAAACAGGAAATGGTTTTCTGTCAATCAGGAGTGAGTTGGACCTTGCTCCATTTAAATTGTAGATTAATATTGAGTCAGTCTGGATAGAACATTAGCTGTGGAAGAATGAACAGTATTTGCTGATAAACAACTAGCCTATGCAATTAACTGGAGTTTACTAGTCCACCACTGCCCTTAAGACAGGAAGATGACTTGTTTTTCTGTTTGATCAGGTTTAAGAAGGGTGCAAGGAGCACTTAACCCAAAGAGGCTTAATGTTCTCTAAATTACAGCTGAAACTAAAGGCAAACATGTCTGCGTCTCAGTGCTGGGGCGGCTGCCGGGTGGATGGCCGATGCCATGTAATTATGTGTACATGAAATGATGGTAATGTGCATTGCAAACCCACGTTAAGAGGCTTGGAATGGTCATTGAAATCTTTCTGTACTATTTCGTGATTGTTGTTATTGTTTTGGAGCTCTATAGATTACAGAGTGGTTTGTTACCTAAAGACACTAGTCTGTAGATTCCTGATTTCACATCAAAACACTGAGAGGGATTGTTCAACCAAAAAAAATAAAAATAAGGCATCATTTACTCACCCTTATGTTGACAGTTTCTTCTTTGGAACAGAAGAAAATGAGAAATCTGAAGAATGTCTTGGTTCCTGGACATTTAGATCTGGGCTGTCATATTCATTGTATAAAAGAGAGAGGGATTATTATCTTTATATTAATTTAATGTTTATTAGAGGTAAACTGAAAGCATTCCTTCCAAGTTTTTCTTTTTTGTGTTTATCTGAGAATGACAATGGCATAAGTTAATTAAAAACAGAACTATCCCTGTAAGAATGGATCACAAAGTAAACATTGAAGGAAAGGAAAGATTCATTATCCAAGTGGAGAGATAACATGTAAATTTCACACCACAAAAATCCACTCCAGAATAACATTGGGGGATGTTGTGTCACGTATTACAGATTTCAACCATGAGTTTTTCCAGACAGACGCAACTGAAGCAGAGGGATGCTGTTCCGTGAGCCTCAGCAGTAATTTAATTCACACTTGTACTGTAAGATTCACTAGGTTTTGTTTCTAAGGAATCAGTGATTGAGCTAACAGGGGAAAAAATCAGTCCAGCTCTTTTCAAATATGCTGTATGCCTTTTCCATATTCATCTGATGGAAATGAATTTGTTCCATGGATTGAAGATGAGAATGAAGTCAGACCTGGAATGACACATTGTGAATCCTGTCTTTCGAGTTCATGTCAGCCCAGACTGCAGGCTGAGAATAGCAATGTTGAAAGAAATAAACGACAGCGGGATGAGAAAAAAGAAAGAAAGAATAAAAGGAAGCCGTTCATGGAAAACTGTAATGCAAAAAATATAATAAAAAAAATAATAATCGTAATAAAAACTGTATTCATCAGTAGGTGGCATCAACTGACTGTCTGGCAAGGGTGAAGTGTGAGTCATTGAATCATTCCCATGGCCATTCAGAAAGACTCAAATGGCTGTTCATATGAGTAAACATTCTACTGATTTATTCACTACTGTTGCACTACTGTGGCTTTGTTTGGAACTATTTTCATTGGTGGAGTAAAAACAAACAAAGACACTCTCTGCGTCTGAAATGTAAGTTACTGTATTCGGCAAATAGCTGAATATCCTTCAAATATATAGTGGAAATAAATGTTTTCCATGGCCATTGTGGTGTTTTAGCCTCAGTTCCGGCTAATAGAGTGACAGATAAGTGGACCTAGAACCAAATGAATAAATTAGTCACGCTGTTTTCCTTGAAGACTTACTCTGACAGGAAAGATTTTATTGCTCCCCAAGCCTTTTAGCATTAAAAGATTTGAGGACCTCAGTAATGAACTCTGTCAGGTGGCTCTAAAAGCACTAAGTCACAGTGACCTCCCGCTTCGTACAAGCTACAGAAAAGTGTAATAGGCTTTTGCCTCACTGACTTCAACTGCATTCATTTGTACTTACAAAATAGCAATTCATCAGTTTAGTGATGTTTCGCTATGTGTCCATCCCATTCGGGAGTGAGTCATGCACTCTTGAACACATGACTCCTCTGACTCATTAGATGTCCTGTCCTCATAGATGCTTTTATTTATTCCTTGTGTGCCGAGACATTACCAAACTGGCTTGTGTGATCCATAAGGACATGATCAGTTTTCAGCTTCCTGCTGTGATTCTTCCCTCATTGCTGCTTTACACTTTAGAGCTGAAGATCTTTGACGAAGAGCACATGTACATCTTGAGGCTACCATTGAAGAACAGATGTTAATAAGGCTGTCTGAACCCCTTTGGTCCAGTTTCAACCTGTTTTAGTCTTCCTTTAGGGATTCTTCGTTCAGGAAGAGAGCAAGGAACAGGAAATAAGAGAGGCCCTCACTAGAGA
>JADLZN010010541.1:0-112500 GCA_018155175.1 Sinocyclocheilus anophthalmus
AGTCATTTTTTTCATCACTATAATTGATGGAAGGCCCAATTTATAATTTGTTTTATTTTATAATTCTATACAATTAAAAACTAAAACACAAATTATAATGGCTTATATGTAAAACTGTGTCCTATGATTTTATAGCTGCTTATATTTTCTGATTTTTGTGTTGTTCTGAATACCTTAAAATTTTAAGGATTTGCTGCAACGCAATTCTGTATGATATGTTATTTATATTTTTTATCCATGCAGCAAATGTTTTTAAAAACAGCTTTAAAATTACTTTATTGGATTCCAGACGCTTTTAAAGCACTTTTCACTATAAATTTTACGGGTAACTGGAATGTAAACATTGTCATGAATTCATTCCCATTTGTAAAATAGCCAACAAACTCATTGTTGTAGGCTAACCCGATCTCACAAAAGTGCGTATAGCACGATCTTCTGCTTCTATTTGGCATAATATTTCTATGCACCAGAGCATTAGACTTTGGCATGCAAAACGTAATTCTAATTACTGATTGTTCATCGACAGACATCTGGACACACAGGCCTCTAATAACTGCTGAAATGTTTGCTGGGCAAATCTCAGGTCAGTCTGAGCGCTTGTGGTACTCACAGTGTGTACAGCCGTACACCTGCAGGCACCACAGACTTGGACGGTTGTTGTGATAATAAACACCATAAACAGCAAACATTCGCGTGTCCGAGCTTAATGCGCATATCCTATATGAAAAGATTTTTAGGGGGCCCTTGGCTTTTGGGGGCCAAGGCGGTCGCCTACCTTTGCCTATAATGGGTAAGTCCTCACCTGGATTGCACTTGACCTGACATGAGGTTTGTTAGACAGACACAAGCCTTTAAAACACTTTGCATGGCACCATTACAGCCTTATAAAGCTCTATAGCAAACGACCTGTAAGGGGACAAACATAACTTTCAACAGCCGACTTATTTGGTTTGGGCATCGTAACCAATCCTCAACCAGAAAAAGAGATTGCATCACATTTTAGAGCAGTGTTTATGGTCCTATTTCAGAGCAGAGCCTAGTGACGTGTTTGGTGGTCAGATGTCTATTCTAATTGAACGCGATATTCATGCTGAGGAATGGAGAGATACTTCCTGCTGTGGGCGTATGGGAGAGAACTCTGGTGTGAGATTAAGCCGTTTTTATGGTAATTTTTTTAATCTCTTATCATGCTCGAGGAGAAACCCATAGGGAATATTTATCAGCTTTTGAACTAACAGCCACCACTGCTTTATTCTATTTTATCATCTTTAAAAAAAAAGCAACAAGAGATGGCTTTTGCTTTCTTTTTTCGTTCTTTCCTCTTTCATGATTGATGTGTTATTTTAATATTTCATTTTTATAAATGTCAGCCAAAGACAGTTTTGTGATGTGAAAATCTAGTATTTAATGTAAACAAGGAGGCTATATTATTAAAGGAATAGTTCACCCAACAATGAAAATTCAGTCATCATTTACTCACCATCTGGTATCGTCCCAAGATGTAGATGAGTTTGTTTCTTCATCTTAAAATAATTTGATAATTTTAGCATTGTATCACTTGCTCACCAATGGATCACCAATGGATGGGTATCGTTTGAATTTGATCGATTCCGATTACGGTTCCGATTCTGCTTATCGATTCCGATTCTTATCGATTCAAACCCTCATAGTCCGATTCGCATAATATAAAAAATCCATTAAACAACAACAGGAAAAAAGTGATTTTAAGTCAAATATTTAGATGTCAAACATATTTTATTCTGTTTTATGTCTATGGTTTTATCAAAAAAAATACCACAGAAAAAACAACTAGACTAATATAAATTTCAAACATTAAATTGATAAAGACAAGTAAACAAATTAATTAGCAATAGCATAAATAAATACAACTGAACAAATTTCAGGTACAGAAATTGAAATCAAAAGTTTAAAAACACTGTATAGTTTTCTTTTCATAAATGAAATATTGATTAATCCTCATTAAATTTACAAAAGATATTCAGTCAGTTAATGATTTTCTTTTGTTCTTTGATTAACATTAATGATAGGCAGCACGTTTATTAGATGGCTGTCTCTTTAACACCGAACACACACCGATCTAAAAATACTGTTACACATGCGTTTTTTCTCATCTGTTTACGTTCACTTAAGACAAAAAAATGGCTGTGTTTATGATGATATACCGACGTATTTGTCGTGCATACTGGTCGATAAATGTGAATGAGAAGTCAGTTCTGGCCCGGAACAACCTTTGTGGAAATGCACGGAATAGTTCGAGAACGGACACAGGTCGGGAACCTGCATCGGGACCACTGTTCTCTGTGCTCGTGCTTTCAGATGTGTGCGCTGCACGCAAACAGTTTGCAAGTTCTTTCCCTTCCTGCACTTAAATAGTTTAAAATCACATTAAAATGCGAACGCGGGAATAGTTAAGTGGAATCGAAATGCACATGTCTTATCGAATACCCGATTATTGGAAATTTGGAACAGGTTCTAAAATGGAACCGGTTCTCGGCCCCAACCCTCAATCCTCACGCAGGTGATGGTGCCGTCAGAATAAGGTTTCAAACAGCTGCTATAAAAAATATCACAATACTCCACAGCTCCGTCCATCATTATGCTAGTTGAAGCACAAAATAATCATCAAGGCATTTTTAACTTAAACACTTCTGGTCAAAACTGACATAATCCATAATAATGCTTCCTTGCAGTGAAAAATTTCCATCTCCTGTTGTCTCTCACATCATAATCCATCCACATATTTGTTTAGAGCCGCTTTGGACTGTTTTCACTTGCTTGATCTGTGCATATTTCCTCTCCCGAGTCAGAGGAAATGACTATCACTGGAAAAAGCAATATTATGGGTGAGGACCTCGTATTTAGCGTGTGACAATGCTTTTAGTTAAAATGTCCTTGATGATTGTTATACAAACAGTTTTTTAATTTTATTTCATATGATGTTAAATTTTAACTGGGATTGTGTGGATTACTTGTGATTTTTTGTTTTTTAAATCGAATGTTTGACAGCTTTCATTCTGACTGACGGCACCCTTCACTGCGAGGATCCATGGCGGCAAGTGATATATGCTAAAATCGCTCCAAATGAATTTTTTTTGTTTTTGTTTTTCGATGAGAAACACCCTCAGGTCATCCCAATTGTGTTGATGAGTTGGCACATTTTTCAACAAATTTGCATTTTTGGGTGAACTATTCCTTTAAGCCTTTCAATAAAAAGCTCCTTAGTGATAAGTAAAAAAGGCCAAACAAACATAAGTCAGTCACTTCTGCTACTATACATTGAAAACACAAAATGTATCCTATTTATATATGTATCCTCATTAAACTGCAAACATGTTTATGTTGAAAATCTGGAAAATTTGTTTCGGTGTTTTTTTTTTACAGAGTAAGGAACCGTCTCGGAACGCACCACAGAGTCTTCTCTTCAGGGCCGAGTGGACAGATTGTCGAGTCATTTCTACGGCACACTCCAGATTCACACTGTAGGACCACATATGCCACCACAAATGCTACAGTTCCGTTTCTCTTTTTTTATGACTTTAAAAAAATACTTGCAGCCTCCAAGTAAACTTGGCTGTTCCCTTTATGATGAAAAGGCACATCTATGTACTACATTGGCTGTTAGAATCAGTATAATAATGAATTACTCAAATTTGCCAAAGCTATTACTGAAAAAGTGAAGTCTATCATTTCTGCAATACAATCGTCACCAAATGTATTGGTCCAGTTGGGAAAAAAAGGAAATATACTATATATATATATATACTATATATATATATATATACACACACACTGCATGAGCATAAATAAATCATACATAAAATTTATAAAAAAAACATAAGCAGAAACCAATGCTTCATCTTTTATTATTTTTGGAAAACAAAGCTTGGTCTTGGGCCAGAGTGTTGGTGTTGCTGTAAAGGGTTTGGCATGGAATGGCAGTGATTGTAGAGAACAGCCCATATGGATACAGGAAGCACTGGGACAGCCTGCACTCTGCGAGGGTGGTAACCACTGAAGCAAAGAGGGCCGAGTCTGGATATCTACAGGGTCCAACAAATCACCAACGCCAAAGATGTCCAGCCACCCACATGCTTCTTTACTACCATACACCAATGCCAAAAAAGACCACATGCTCTTTTCTCAGACCCTCATGCTAAGTATAACTGATTTTTCAACATCCTGTGGCTTCACGGGGCGTTCAAAGTGTTCATGGATCAAATCGTGACTCAACCCTCCACGAACAAAACACCCAAAATTGATGTCGAATACAATGCACGTGTGGGGGGGGGGTGGAGGACCTTTGGATGCTTTAAAAGCAGAAATGCAAACTTTTATTTTCTTGTAATGATATGAAAGAACAAAAGAACAACCAAACGAAAGAAAATGACTGAAAGAAACGAATACGAGTTACCAGCACAAAAGAGAGAACAGAAATGATGAAAGAAAGAAAGAATTAACAAATTGAACGAACGACGCACAAACCAATGATGAACCAATTAAAATGGGAAACACAAATGGAAAACGAGTGAACGAATAAAGAAATGAAAAGAACGAGCCATGAACAAAATAAAATGTGAACTAACAAAAGAAAGAAAGAAAGAAAAAGAACAAAGTCTGACGAAAAAAAGAAAGAACAAGCAATCTAAAGAAAAAACAAATGAATAAACAAATGAAAAAGGAATAAAAAAACAGAAAAAAGGAAGCATGAAACAATGAATGAAAGAGTAAACAAACAAAAGAACAAATGAAAGAATGAAAGAAAAAAGAATGAACAATCAAACGCAAAAGTAAAAGTATGAACAAACATGAAAGAAAGGGCAAAAGAATGAAAAGAAAAATAACAAAGGACACGGAAGAAAAATAACAAAAGAAAAAAAGAAAGACATGAGGGAAAAAGAAAGAACAAGCAAATAAAGAAAGTAACTTTAATCAAGGACACTGGCGTTATCAAATTTCAACTGCGCACCTTGAACATTGGAGGTTCTTACAGGGTAGAACGCTAAGAAAGGATAAACAGTGGCTGAGGCTATAATCTAGTGCCGAAAGAGTAGGACATGTGTGGATTACTGTCTCTCTATCCCTCTCTGTATCTCTCCTCTGCTCTCTCGGCACCTCATGACATTTCTAATTGAGTTAAATCTCATTATTCACGGCAGGCTTTGGTTCTGACACCGCATGCATCCATGTGTCTCAAAACAGATCCCGCTTACTTGCCACTGTGGTTAGCTTTCTGCCTGTCGGTTGAAAGGAGAGAGGGATTGGTTACTCCGCTGAGAGTGCTTCCTTTACTTTTCCCAGACTTCTCTCCCTCAACATTCCATTGAGAATGTGTCCTCGAGTGTGTCTTAGCACACACTAGAATCGCTCTGAATATGTGAAGGTTTTTCAGAGAAATCTGTGAATGAATATATAGTTCTCCCTTAGAAGAAAAATATATAGACAAGAATGACATATGGTACAAATACAGAGCTGTAAAATTATTGTAGATAGCATAGTGCAGATAAATTGGCCTTGAACAAATTAATTTAGAGAATTAAGTTCATATCTGGTACTTTTTTGATTACAGACTTTGGTGTCTTGACTTTACTTGTAATTATGATTTTATGTCTCACATTTGTGACTTTACTCTCATAATTGCAGATTTATGAGATTTCCTCATCATCGTAAGTTTATTTTTATGTAATTTCAACTTTATTTCAAAATGAAATAAAAACTAAAAAAAAAAAAAATCAAAATTAGGAGACTCAGAATTCTAACTTTTTTCCTTGCAATTCCGAGGTTACATCTTGCAACTTTACATCTTGCAATTAGATTTTTTTTTCTCTGAAATCTGAATTTACATATTCTGTTTTGTTTTTGTTTCTGCCACTGAATAAAAAATAAAAAAGGTAATCGCGACTTTTCTCGCAATTCAGACTTTTTTCTGGAATTGTGAGTGCTATCAGACATTCAGGAATGTGAGACAAAAAGAACGCATTGGTGGAGATATAAGATCATTCTCTGCGAGAAAAAAGCTGCTGCATTTGATTTTTAACGTGTTTTAGCCTGTGGTGGAAATGGGTTCCAATCTTACATTTGCATCTTTCTATAGCACAAATGCGCGTTACTTCTAAGTAATTGGGCTTTAAATCTCAAAATGTAACTTTCTCAATTGCAACGTCATTAAGTAGGATGTGAGAGTTGGATGAAAGTGGTTTGAATTGACATTTATGTTAATAAATACATATGTTTTACATAAATATTTGTTATGTAAAAGTAATCAGAGAAAAAACAAGAAAACTATTTAAAGGAATATTGGTTTTAAATGTCCATTTTCCATTTAGTTAAGTGGATGTACTAAATAACTAAAAGGAATAAAAACGGGAATAAAATTGAATAAAAACTACATACACATTAAAAATAATAATAAAATGACAAAAAAACACAGCAAAATCACTATTTTAAGATTTAAATGAAAACAGAAAATACAAAATAAAAACTAGTTCAAAATGAAAATACCTATAATGAATAATATGTATAATGATACTAAAATAACACTGATTCAACTGAATGAAATAATTAAATTAAAAGCTATAATGGCATTTGTACATTTTACAGAGCTTTTCCTTCGAAAAGCAGTGACTCTCTTAAATCTGTAATTTTGGTCTGAGTGGAGAAAGGGCGCTGTCAGAAATAGACTCAGGTAGGTTTGGCTTTGTTTTTAAATTCACACTGACCTCTTTCTTTCTCTGTCTCTGTCTCTCTCTCTCTCTATCTCTATCTCTCTATCTATCTATCTATAATCTCTCCTTCCAACCCCCCAACTCTTTTTTACTCTAATCTCTCTTTCCTCTTCAATCATTTTACACTCTCTGTTCCTCCCCGGCTTCTAACGGATGTTTATTTCAATCGTAGTTGAGTTTACATTCAAAAATAGGGTTTTTTCTAAATGTACAAAACCAGGCCTGTTTTTATCACAGCCAACTTTAGTCCCTCCACCGATGACTCCTAACACTGATAACTAAGATGCAAGGCATTTTCTGGCCAGCTAGTCCACATACAGATTCACTGATCTCATAGAAAGTTAGTGAAGTGGATGCATGGAATTGTAAGTTGGATTGTCCATTGATACACAGCCCATAACCTCTGGAATAAAATTATATTAACTTTTTTATAGGTCTAGTCCGACAAGAGCCATTTTATTGATGTCAGCATCCAAATTCTGTCTGTTGCAGGCCTACAATTTTTATGAGGTCCTAGGAATTGGCAAGCATGGAAGTCAAGACGAGCCAACAGGAAAGAACGACAGTGCAAACATGTTCCTGTGCTGTAGAGGAAAGGAGAAAAATATCTGTAAACATATATACATACAACGCACCCACAAGTTTATTTTCGTATTTTTAAAGGGACTTTCCATTGAATATTTTATTCAAATGTTCTTGTACTTTTTACTCTAGTCAATTATTTTCAGGATTTTCTTTATTTATATAATTGTTGTTTTTGTTTATATAATTTATATAAAATGCATTTAGGTAATTTTAAAATATCTATATTATAATATTTAAAGTCATTTTCTACATAGGCACATATTTTAAATTCTTGACTGCAAAAACATAGGTATTGGAAACTGGACCAAAGATACAATTCATTATGTAAATTCATTATGTAAATGTACTTTCATTTGTGACAATGTGCCAGTATACACGTGTGCAGACTGTCATATTATATGGAGTGAGTTGGAAGCCATGCTAATTAATAGGCCTTTTTAGGTATTTCAGCTAAGAAAAAAAAACTTTTTTTTTGAGCAACAAAACTAATTATTAAAGTGTGCAAAAAAATACAAAATACATGTTTATGTTAGAAAAAATTATAATTTTAGTTTAGGGAGACAGAATTTACTAATACTGTATGATTCTATTGTAAGTTTTTAACTAATCAACTAGAGGATCAATACATTTGTGTACCTGGACTTTTGACTGAAAAACTAAAGTCCTTGTGAATGTTTCCCCATATGACAACTCTCTGATTTCTATTGTTTGATCTTTTAAGTAGCTATAATCATAGGGAGTGTGATTTATTTTCTTTTAAATTTATTTATTTGATTATAAAGGGTTTTCTAAATTCTTTTACTTCCCCTAGAGACAGCCCTGTTCTTTAAGGTCAGCACCGATGCACTGATTTTTTGTGTAACTGTGATAGCATCTTCTGGAATTCATTAATGCAAATACACAGTACTCACAAATAAGCTGATTGGCATGCAAACAAGTCTATTCAATTAGCATGAAATCGGGAATAAAAGCACTTTGAAAGTGCAGTATTGGAGTTGATGAGAGATGCAGGTCTGTAACTGAGCATGACCTACGAGGAAGTGCGGAAGAGGGTCTTGCCCTAATACTGCTGGAGGGTTTTTTTCCCTTCTGGCATCTGGGCAGGAGCAATTACAGCTTTGCCATTTAAATAAATCAATCTAGAGAGAGCAACAGATCAACCTCCGTTTAATGCCTAATTACTAAGGCTCCTCCTCCAGAATACAGGCCCCAGTTAACTATGCAAATAAGCCGGCTCCTAATGATACTCCCAACACTGAAAAATGTCCTACACGGGACAAAAATGGCAACCTATAAATGATAACATCTAAATTATTCAAGTCACACATATTATTTACATCACTAACCAACATATATGCATTACATTATACTAACAAAATCAATGTTTATGGGTTAAATCAGGTAGAAATAACTCTTTAAGGTAACAGTTGCAGGTTATCATGTAATCACTCATCTTCGATAAAACAGACCAGCAATTTAATTTATTTATTGTAGTTTTGTTTGGGGCCTCTTATCGTTATTAACACTACATTCAATTTTAACATATTTGGGGCTCTTTTTTATACACTAAATTAAATGTGTGTGTGGTGTGTGTGTGTGGTGTGTGTGTTATCTATATATAGAATATATATTATAGATAGATCATCTAGTTTAAAAATATATACAATTTGAAAGAATTTATCTATCCTTTTTAATTAATTAAAAAAATCGAATTATCTTTTTATACATAACACCTAATTTTATTTGTTATATATAAAAATTACATTATCTTTAGTTACTGAATTTTATATAATAGTTTTCAAATAATTTTTTATATGATCTCATTTGATACTCTACAAAAAGATTACTAATCAGTCCATCCCCCTTCATTACTGCGATTTGCCCCCCCAAAAGTTTTAAAAAAACCTGTCACTTAAGCATTATAAAGTTGCTTTTCTCTTTTTTTAACCTTTTTTTTTATTGAGCATTGATTTCAATATTTCCATCCCTGATGATACATGTCCAGTATGATCTGTTGTCTGTTTATCTCACAGGCCATAAGTAGAAACTGCTGGATGTGTAAGGGTCATAAACTCTCCCTGATCTCTGCCATTGCTGCTGTTACACCCAACCTCCACCAGCCCCCTGCCCCCACCCATAATTGGATGCAACAGTGCTTTCGCTCGGAAAGGGTGTCATTATTCTATAGGTACCGGAGACCACATTCAATTAAAATGAACTCGGGAGATGGGGGTGATTGCAGCTAGCGTCTGCTGCGTTGAGTTCAGCTTATCAGAAGTTTCAGAGCGTTAGGTCCCTGTTGAGCACAGTGTGTTTGTGTGTGTGTGTGTGTGTGTGAGGGTATGAATATCTGAAGTTAAAAGTGATAGACTCCTTGATGATCAGATGCGTCCTTTGAAATGAAAAAAAAAAAAAATCAAACATAGCTGATTGTGTATAGCAATCGATTCCATCTAGTTACACATCTTCATAAAGCATCAGAGCGTATTCGCATGTAATCACGACTGGATGACATTCTGATTACAGAGCTCTGAAGTTCACACACTTTTAGGAATATACTACTGATTTTCAATGGTAATTCACTAGTTGTTTTTGTTTGGTGAAACACTGTGGTAAAGTACATCACTTTACATAGTTTCTGAGTAGACAACACCACATTTTGGTCTCATAAAATGCATTAGAATTGGTTTGTTTTACCTTTTTTATTTTCATGTTATTATTTCATACATTTATTTATTTGTTGGTGTTAATAGAAACAAAACTTGATCAGTTCTCATATATACAATTATGAGGATAACCTTGCAGAATGATTCACTTACAACTCATTTGTTTAATGTGTGTAAATATGTCAAATAGCTGAACCAGGACCAAATTAAAAATGCCATTTGTATGATGATTTTAAAAATTTAGTACTGCTCTGATGCAACTATCTGACATATTTACATACATTTTTAACAAAAGATTTGTAAATGAATCATTCTTTTGAGTAAAATTATGTTCAGTGAATTGGTTGATCAGTTCACAAAACTGGTTTTAATGAGTCATTCACAAATTGAACCAATCAATTTCTCGAACTCACTGAGTCAGTGATTCACCGCCCTTATTATTTTGTATTGTGGATTATATTTAAATATCAGTTTTGCCAGGACAGTGCTTAAAAACACACATGCACCTCACACACAGGTTTCCATGTTTTATGGGGACATTCCATATGTGTAATGGTTTTTATACTGTATAAACCGTGTTTTCTATTGCCCTAAACCATACCCCTAAACCTACCCCTTACAGGAAACGTTCTCAAAAAAACTCACTCTGTATGATTTATAAGTTTTTGAAAAGTGGGGACATGGGGTAATGTCCTGAAAAGTCACCTTCTCCTTGTAACACCTATGTCATACCTTTGTCATTTTACAAATTTATGTCCTCATTTGTCACAAAAACGCGTACACACACACACACACACACACACAATTTTCTTTTTTCTTTCTTTATTTTTTTAGAATAAAGCTAAATTGACTCTGCAAAGGGTGGGTTATGACAATGTGTTGGTTATTTGTGTGTGTTTGCGTGTTTCAGATGTTTTGTGCGAAACAGTGTATTATTGTAGTGTGTATGTGTGTCCACAGAAAAAGCTGGAGAGAGATAAAATGTTTGTGTCCTCCTTGAGCCAGCACAGCAGGTTATTTCTGCATGCATGGTGCATCCACTTATTCTATGAAGAACATCTATCATTTTATCCTGTGATTAATGGCTGTCCTGAGCCTGGCTGCTACTAACGCAAATGCACTGAGAGGGAAATGACGGAGAGAAATACCACCAGCTGCATAACGCACACACATTCACTCACACCGTTCTCTTTGAGACCACATTCTGGAATCTCACTTTTCTGTAGACTTCGGAACAGTAATAATTCATTCGAACCAAGAAATTCTGCATATTTTAATCAGGGTTTCCAGACAGTGAAAACTCTGCCACGGAATAAAAAGTAGAGAGATGTAGTTTAGGCATCATTATATATCCTTAGAGATCCTTAACAACTGGTCTCACACGTCACGTTAAGCTAGTTTCTCAGGTTCTGTTACCTACTCATTGCACTATCAGTGAAGAAAAAAAAAACATGTGAGCGGCCCCGCTGCTCTTGGCCCCTGAGAGCGGCACAAGAGGCCCACCCTTCTCCAGTTTAATTAAATATTTCCCTCCTGAGTCTGCGAGTTGATGCCGTGAGCATTATAAATCAAGAAAAGGGCATCTACTGATAGGCAAATGAAAACAGACTCGCTGAATAGGCAGCACGGGATGAGCGCAGCAGATTAAAATAAACAAAGAGGGTGACGTAAATAGCTCTTCATCCTCTCCTCGTCTCAAGTCACTGCTGCTTATTTGTCGTATATACATATATGAGTTATGTTAATGAGATACTGGGAGTGTGTGTCTGTGTGTTTGTGTAAGGGGTATGTAGGTCACGTTTCCTTGTTATAACCCCTACCTCTCCTCAACCTCGACTGGGATTGTTATGATCTGGATTGCCCTCACCAGACATACACGAATGATAGTACTTATTGGACGCTGGCACACTCGTTAGAATGCAGAAGTATGTACACATGTAAATAAGCACCCATTTGCATGCATAGATGCACACACGTAAACTATCGCTGGTGTCATTTATCAAAATCTTTATATAGTACATATATACACACATGCTGCAATACGGCACCTCTAGTTTACATAGTATACTTGCATTCTTGTCTAGCTCACCATTCATAGTTATAGTTTTTTTTTATTATAAAAAAACTAATATGTATAATATAGTATATTAAGTGTTGTTTTCTCACTTCTATTATAGTTAACTAATACTAAAACCATAAAAAACAACATTTTTTGTTGCTTGAAATAAAATAAACTTTAACTAAAATAATATTATAAAAAATATTTCAGCTAGTTGCCAAGGCACATTTCTCATTTTAACTTGATGTACTAAAATAACTAAAACTGAAAAGTAATAATAACAAACTGAAATAAAAGTTAATAAAAACTATATAGACATTTAAAACTATTAAAAATGACAAAAACACAAAACAAAATTACTAAAACTTAAAATGAAAATGGAAAAGAAGAATATAATTCAAACTATAAAACTATATATAAAAACTAATTAAAAATATGAATAAAACTATAATAGAATCTTAATGATACTAAAATAACAATGCTTAAACTCCTAAAAATCGATCTGCCTACCAAAGCAGCATTTTAAAGGGATAGTTCACCCCCCAAAATTAAATTTGATCATTTATACACCCTCATGTCATTCCAAACTAGTTTGACTGTCTTTCTTCTGTGGATCACAATAAAGATATTTTGAAGGGTGTTTCGACCATTTTTGTTCATACAGTGAAAGTGAACGGGCTCCAAAACAACATCAACAACAGCAAAACTCAGAAACTTAAAACTATATTTTGTGTTCCACAAAAGAGAGAAAATCATTTGTGATTGCAATGCCATGAACGTGAGTAACTGATGTCTACTGTTATGTCTTATTTTGGCCACATGGCATATATCCACATTGTGAATTTAGTCCCATAATGCAGTTCAATGTGCTTAGCGAAAATATTAATCTTTTATGTCTTATTACGATATGTCAGAAATAGTAAGAGTAATGCTATTTCCAATTCAGTTATTGCTTATTAATATACTTCATTCAGTATTGGAAAGTAGTGTTTAAAATGCTTAAATTATTTTAGCCAATGTGTGCTATGTATTCTTATGCTTACTAGTGTATTGCGCTGATAACTCAGCAACATGCTAGCATCAAACACTACTGTTGTCATCTGTGAGTCAGGTCTCCCATGTGTTGTTGTGAATTCTGTTTTATGAGTAGTGTTCCAAATAATTCACTCATGAGGCTCTAAGATGGTTAGTGTGCTGCTTTAGAAGCCACCTAAGAGGCAGGTCGCAGTGAGGCAGCTCACTAGGTTTTTGGAACTGTGCTACTGTATCTGGCGTCATCTATCGCAATACAGTCAACATACTGTATACTACAATACTGCATTCCTAGTTCACAATGTGTTAGCTTACTTGTCTAACTCACTTAAACTCTCTTTCTCCCTTTTTCTCTTTCTCAACCACGCACACACTCACACACAAACATTCATGCCCCCCTCCTACTCCTCCAACACCCACAACACGCAACCGAGAGCAAGGAAGGTTTCTCGCTGGCACTAATAATGAGATCCTTTTCTCGAAGGCTACCCCTACCAATCCAATTCAATATGGGAAACCACAAACACATTATGCACATTAACTGTCGTGACGAGAATCTGGCTACTGTGCCCACACTGCGGATGTCAAAAATGAGGCACATTTCACAGAGCACTGAAACTACTTTGTGCAGCTTAGCATTATAACTTCAGGGTACATTTAGTTTTAATTCTTAATTTTCTTCATTGCAGTGCTCCCAAGGCAGTGTATCGACAATTCTCAAACTTTCTGGTGGGGGTGATTCTAAATCGTTAACCTATTGACGTATGGAATACCTCATCCTGAACTGGCATTATACCCTCATATTTTCAGTCTTAAATGGATAGTTTCATATCTTTTGTGTTCCAAGAAAGAAAGAAAGTAATGCAGGTTTGGAGCGATATGAAGGTGAGTAAATCACAAGTTTTTGTTTTATTTTTTTGGTTAACGCTCCCTTTAAGTGTATCAATTTTGGGACTTTGGATACTTTATACTTATTAAGAAATGTAAGATTACATATTGAAAATCTCCTATTTACACTGATAGAATAGCATTCTAAATGTTACTGCATCAGTCATTATAGTATTTGCATACTTCGTTCATTGTGTCTTCTATTATTTGTATACCGTTTTTTACAATACACTTTTTTTTTTCAAAGTAGCTATACATAAAATCTTAATGATGATATTTCTGATATCTTAATACTCATGCTTTTCACTGTAATAAAACATATTTTGGAGTAAGGGGAGTGTTTTACAAGAAAATACAATTTTCAGTCTTTCTACTTCAAAATTTCACATTTAATTCAGTGTTTTACTTGCTGTATCTTTATTATTTTTTGTGAAATTTACTAGCAGTTTCTGAGGGAAAATTGTTTCTACGCTAAATTTAGCATTTACCAGATTAGAGCTGCATACTAGTATTTGCATACTAAATTTTGATTGGTCTCGCAATGATGCATATATTTACCTATTTGAAGATGCCTTTAAGTTCCATACACATGCACACGGCCAGTTGGAATAGAAACTGTAGCATTAGTACAGATTAAGATTCATTGATTGCTTTACACATCATAAAGACAGTTAGACTGACCAAAATATTTACATAAGCCACTCTGGAGTTTTAGCATTTAGCTCAATGAACACTTATGGGATTCAGCTGCTGATTACGTTGTGAAGTATGTGGCCTGCCCTCCTCACTTCCATGTATCTCGTGGCAGGGATGTTTACAGGGGAAAGGGGGAAATCATGTTCCTGTTTATTGACTGCAACAGTGCATTACAGCAGACTCATAAGCAATGACGTATTCCCAAAAATGGTGTTAACATTGATCATTAGATTCATATTGAGTCATTTTTTCACTTTAATAGAGAGACAGTATGTCTGTGCTGGAAGGAGAATTGTGTGGATTGGGTGATGAGACAGAAATGAAGCCTGTGTGTTTGTGTATTATCTTCTTTACTTATGAGTCTGAACAAATCTGCAAATCCCTATGAAGGTCTATAATAACACCTGGAGAAAGCTATCCATTAGCATTCACATTCATCTCAATGGCAGTTGCTCACTGGTACATGACAGTCTTTGCTGGGCATTTAGTTCTGGACTCATTACTAAGTCACCTGAACTGTAAATGCCATGTGACTAATTACTCTGCAGCTTTTGATTGGCGGATGATGCCATAAGAATTCACACAGTCCCAAGTCTTTCATTTGCAACTATCATGACCTGTGATGAATTGTACAGTACCATTTAAAAGTATGGGGTCAGTAAGTAAAAAATAAAAATAAAAAATGTATTCAGCATACGGCATTAAATTGTTCAAAAGTGACAGTAAAGACCTTCATAATGTTACAAAATATTTATTTTTCAAATAAACGCTGTTCTTTTAAACATTCTATTCATCACAGAACCATGAATCTTTTAAATATGAAGTACCACAACTGTTTTCAACATTGATAAGAATTTTTTCTTGAGCAGCAAATCAGCATATTAGAATGATTTCTGAAGTTTCATGTGACACCGAAGACTGGAATAATGGCTGCTGAAAATTCAGCTTTGCCATCACAGGAATAAATATATATTTATAATATATTAAAATAGAACAGTTATTTTTAAATCAAAATAATATTTCACAAAATCACTGTTTTTATTGTATTTTTGATCAAAAATGGTGAGCATAACAGTTAAAAAACTTACAAACTTTTTAATGCTAGTGTTTAGAAGTATGTTCCTTAAATAACATACACATACATATATTTGTGATAAACAAAACATTTTGTCAGAATAGGCTACATGGCTTCTTCTGAAAGGCCATCGATGGAGAAAGACACATTTTGCCAGCAGAATGGTGTAGTTCCAGCATCTACCAGCTTACCTGCCCATGCTAACCAGCCAAACTTAAACTTGGTGCATACAAGGAATGCTGGAGAGAATAAGATAGAATGAGGAACAGAGACTACTATCGGGCATTTTTAACTCTCATTCCCAGTGACTTTGCCACGGTCTAACATACTGAAATACTGAGCTTCTGAGGTTTGGTGCATTTCCATGCAATGATGCCATTCACCACACTTGTTCACAGCGCAGCATTTTTCCACAGTCACTTCTGCACGATCTGCCTTTACTCCCCAGGCAATTCATAAGCAGAGACACTTTCTCAGCGGTCAACAGTGAATGTTGTGTCAAAAATGCAATTGCACCCCTGATTGCCATTTAGCTGGGTGTGTCTGTTTATACTTTTCATTACATTGCATGATTAGGAACAGAACTCCATGTTACATGCCATTTCAGGCTGAAATACTCATCCTCATATAGACGCTCGTTTGCGCTTTTTTAATATAAAACATTCAAGGATAGAAGAGGATAACCTTTTGCTAGCATTTTTAAATGTTGGATGTTTTGGTCTGCTTGTTGTGACACTGCTGCAGAGGTGGAGAACACAGGTATTTGCTATTCTCAGAGTGTCTCGCCAAGTCGCTCTCTCCATCTCCCTCGCCCTCCATCTTTTGCACTCTCTCTATCTTCACATTACCCTCCATCTCTCTCTCTTTATATCTTTTCCTTTCTCTTTCTTTCACCCTCCATCTCTCTCCCTTGCCCTCTTTCTCTCTCTAGCTCTCTCTCATCGGGAGACGCCTGTGGAATATAGTCATCAACATGAATTTTTTTTCCGCTCTCTGGAAGAGGCAAACCCTAACAAACATGTAGTCAGCTGTGCAGTGGCTCTGCCTTTCCCACAATAAAAAACAGCATGAAAACATCACCTCGGCTTCGGCATCCTGCTCTTAACCCTTAAAGAGACACTTAACAATAAGTCACGACTCTACTTATTTTCAGATGAAGCAAGTGACTCATTTGTAACAGGTAGATAAGGTACATTATCCAACATGTTGCCTGGCTTACATGTATTGGTATTTACAAGATGTTGCCAGAGCTATTGCCATAAACATGACTCAGCCAGGCCTCATGAACCACAGGAGGAGGCCGGAGAGTGTGGAGGAACATTCTGGGTAAACACCACTTGTGTAATGGAGACGATATGGTTAGCTGCCCTAAATAGGCCTCCACTGGTGTCCTTGTTGACCTAGTATCATAATGCACCTTATACATGCTGTAAATCAGAGCCTGACAAATGCATTTCAAAACACACGTCACTTTTTCAACTCGGATGGCTCTGTTATGAATAAACGTATAACACTTAGAATAAATGTATAAATAAAAATACATGTGTGTGTAGAAAATGGTTGATTTAAATTAATTAATTTTGCCAGTAAAATAATATCAATATTATTAAAGCCTATGCTTCTTTAATTGAATTCAATAGTTTACCATTTTTTATCCTGACATTGAATCAGCGTAATATTTTGACTCGTTCTGGTCTTGATATTAGAATGGCCAAAATTAGAAAAAAAAAATTGATTTAAATTTTTATGGATAAAAATAGTTGCTATGATAAAGTATTACATTTGTAATTCTAGACTGAACCAAATGGTGGCATAAAGCCTGGGAATGAGCTCCGTCTAGTAATGTTTAACAATCTAAACACAAGTGAGTGTTTAAATATCCAGTGCATTTGCTTGATGAGCACATTTTCCTTTATTGATGTATTTCCTATTGAAACAGGAAGTTTGGGTGGGACATATTAAAGTTGCAATGTAACAGAAGTAGCAGCAGATCTTTTCTTCCATATTGTGGCATATTCGAGTGTAACTGTAGGCTGGGGACTTCAATCCATCGATTGTTGATTGGATTCTGAGATGCATTGTACTCAAATATTAATGTGAGATTAGCTGTGTCTCATTTCAAAGGCTGCACCAACCTAAAGGTCATATTTGTCTGTCATATAGATCAACAAGGATTATAAAAGTAACAATTACAGAAAGACTTTCATGAAATGAGACAGCCTCAATGACAAATGCGGCTGACAAATGTGACCTCCGGAGCACGCAGCCTTTGAAATGAGACAGCCATATGTTATCAGATAGAAGCTCATTTTCACCAGAAGCTCAAGTTACAACATTTTAACAATATGAGGTTAAAAAAAAAAGTTTTCTATAAAATGTTCTATAAAATACATTTACAAACTAGATATTCATTCTATGCAGACTTTAAAGGGTTCGTGTCCCCTTTTTATTTAAAGAGCCAATAGACTTTAGTTAAAAAGTGATGTGACATGTGGCCAAGTATGGTTACCCATACTCGGAATTAGAGCTCTGCATTTAACCCATCCTAAGTGCACACACACAGCAGTGAACACACACACACCGTGAACACACACCCGGAGCAGTGTTACACAAAAAAAAAATTTTTTTTTTTTTTTTGCTTAAAAAAAAGCAGTTACATCACAGCCACAACTACGATTTGTTACATTCAAGACAGCTGCAGAGAGTTTTGGGGTGAGGGAAATTTTAATTTTAGAAACCATTTAATTAGACATAAATCTGTATAGTACAATAATAAAAAACAATTTTAAAAAAATTTTAAATGTGTATTTTTTTCTAAAAATGAAGCTAACAGACAGACTAAAACTCTAGATTTGATATTTTGTGGTCTTTAAACTGATGTCACAATGAATTCCAGAGAAACAAAAAAATTATAAAAACAATAATTGTCATAACCTTGCTTCTTCAAACATTACAAATAAAGCTCCTTAAAAACAAATCATATGCACACTGGTGCACAATTACTTTTTAATTCTACTGAGAATCTAAATATTAAGATGTAGTAACACTATTTTTCAGTTAAGTTTGTTACTTGATTTACACAGGTCTAGACAGCACAACAATCCAACGAATAGAGTGCCTTCCCCTTTAAGGAGCCCCCCTTTTCTCCACAGCAGGGGGAGGAGGAGCATAATCCTGGAACAGCGATTGAAAAAAAAAATCCACCAGTAGACTGTTTCAAGTTCCCCCAGTAGAAGCTGTGCCTGATTTGAAGCCAATGCTGGAGATGTTCGAAAAGGGAGGAAAACACTAAGCGGGTAGCTATGGAGATAGACCGTTTTCCTGGCCGCTTCCTTTGACAGGTGTTGAGTAGGTTAAAAGTCTTCAAACAGAGTCCACCATGTACGCCAAAGGGAAAGGAGCTGTCGTTCCATCCGATAGTCAAGCCAGAGAGAAGTAAGTGAATTTGTGCATTGTCACATATTGAGCAAAAACCTGCACGTTCTCTGATGCCTGCGCTGCACTGCGCGAGACGACTATCTAACACTTGACTAAGTAGTTTCTTTGCAGATTCTGTGCAGTGCTCATCTAGCTGTGCTGCACAGCTCTTTTGAGCTGTTTTTGTTTATGCATGCTGCTTGTGCTTGCTTTGGAGCAACTTTGTCATGCATTCGGGTAGCAGACGTTACATGAAGGATTGTACCATGCAGATGCAGATGGAGAGTTTGTGGAAGGTTTGGATCAATGCGTGATGTAGATGCTCAGATGCTTCTTGTGCATGAGACATACAGATCCCAAGATCTCATTTTTGATGCACGTAATCATGTTAGAGCAGCTGTACAAACTAATGTAATAAAATAGTTTGATTTGATGAGTGAGCTTGTGACAGTTGAAGATTTTACTTGGTTTAAAACACCCAGACTTGCGCGTTACTGTTATTCATTGATCTTAGTTCCACTTTAAGTAGTAATAAAGTCTCAATTTCTTACGTTTTGTGTTAGTGACTTTTTAGGTTTGTTGTTTTAAATGCATAAGCCTGGGTTTATATTTTGTGCAAAAGCAGGAGGAGTTGCAAGACCTGCAGTCAAACAAGTTATGCATAGTATGTGGACAGTGTAGTTTAAACAAGGTTTCCATCCATAAGCTCTGAAAACCTGGAAATATCAGGTGACATTAAAAGTATGATTTCCAGACAGAGTCATAGAGATTTCTATAGGGATATTTAAGCTCTGCCATGTTTAAGCAACCAGATATTGGTCTTATGGAGTAAAACTTGCCAGAGGATGTTGAGGTCTTGTTGAAAACATTTGTACACTAATACGTTTAATTGTTTAAATTATTCATTCAAAAGCTTGATGCCTGTAAATGGAAAGTTGTTCCTGAAATCTCAATGAAGTGATTTTTATAACCTGGCTATTATGAATGACTGGAAAAGTCATGGGTCAAAAACTGCATGAACCCAATAAAAAAATGTATATCTCAAATAAATCTAATACCAAATGACAGCATATCCTTGCGGCACGAAAACTTTTATTGGTTTGTAAGGATGTCTAAAAGCTTAAACCGTAATGACTGATAAGTGTCCATATGGCTAGTTTAAGACATTGTTGTTCTCATAATCTGTATAATTTTTTTAATAGTTGCTTTGTTCTGATAGGCTGCACCTGTGATCAGCTTCAGTTGTTCTTTTGAAACATCTGAATTCAGGTTGTGCTGATAGTGACCACTCAAAATGATGAGGATCAGAGTTGGACAACACTTTAAGAGGCTTAAATGGAAAGTACGAGATGCTTAGTTTAAGATAATGGGCTGAAATCACATCCACAGTTTTATACTGCTCATTTGCTTTTGTGCTATACTGAATGTTCAAGGACTTTTGTATGTCCAGAAATGGCTTGAATGAACGATGCACCTTAGCAAACGTAATTCCTGCTGATCTCAAATTTGTTGTTCAGTTTGTATTCTCAGTAGTCAGGCGTTTTTTATATCTAGTGTAAACTTTAAATTACACGTGTACAGAGGTCTTAAAGCGGTGTGTTAACACAAAAAATGAAATTTAGCCCATGAATTACTCACCCTCAAGTCATCCTAGGTGTATATGACTTTCTTCTTTCAGACGAATCCAGTCGGAGTTATATTAAAAATTGTCTTTGATCTTTCAAGCTGTTTAATGCCACTCAGTGGGTGTTGCTTGCATCAGTCCAAAAGGAGTTAAATAAAAAAGCGCCCATCCATAAAAAAAAATGTCTCACACGTCTCCGGGGGGTGAACAAAGGCCTTCTATAGAGAATCAATGCGTTTTTTTAAGAAAAATATCCATATTCAAAACGTAATAATCACTTTAATATAGCTTGCGCTCACTGTTGTACACGGAAGCAGTTCCGGGGCGGATGACGTATGAGGTCAGCTTTGAGCATGCGCTGCTCAGAAGTGATGAACGCAGAAGCGCCGCGGAGAGATCAAAACAAAACAACGGTCACTAATTAGAAGTACAAAACGAGGATTTGTAAAGAAGAATGTCAGAGGATTTCAATATAAGCCAAGAGGAGACTGGTTTTCCTTCGCTAAAGTAAGGAAACTTTGCTTCCTTTGCTCCTGTTAACAAACGTTGGTTTTCACGAGACTCACTGGCGCATGCGCAGCGCTGACCTCAGAGGTAATTCCCCTGGAACTGCTTCCCTTTACAACAGTGAGTGCAAGCTACATTAAAGTGATTATTACATTTTGAATATGGTTATTTTTCTTACAAAAACGCATCTATTTGCTACAGGAGGCCTTTGTTCACTCCCTTGAGCTGTGTGAGACACTTTTTTTTTTATGGATGGGCGTTTTTTATTTAACTTTTTTTGGACTGAAGAATGCAACACCCGCTGAGTGGCATTAAACAGCTTGAAAGATCAAAGACAAATTTTTTATATAACTCCGATTGGATTCGTCTGAAAGAAGAAAGTCATATACACATAGGATGCCTCGGGGGTGAGTAAAACATGGGCTAATTTTTTTTTTGGGTGAACTAACCCTTTAAAGCACTATAAAGTCCAATTTATGAAAAACGGATCCATTGGATGTACACCATCTCTGGCCAAAAGAGCAGATGGATTCTCAGTTTGGCAGCTTTGATGCAAGGATGCGGCGCTTTGGTTTTTTGTCAAGAGAACTTTTTAGGAAGGAACTTGTCATTTTCACCCTTTTCCCTTGTCTTGTGCGTCTGCTGGGTGAATAATTGATAGGAGGGTTGAAAACATGATTTCCTAACAGGGCCTTTGTAGGACGGTTATGTGTGATTCATTCATGTTTAAAGATGGTTTTATCAGAGAGCCTCGGGCGAGATGTCAGGTGTGCTCAAGGCATACATTTGGCAGATTTCTTTGATGTGAGGACTCCATCTGGGCTCTGTTGTGATGAGAGCGGAACGTGGGGACCTGTTTATCTCTGGTGATACATTTTAGAGATTTTCCTTTGGAGCTGTCGTGAACTGTCATCTGATTTGTCCCCGCCTTGGTTCATGTTTAATGAAAAATGTCACATCCCTGAGCAAACCCTTCTAAAGGGAGGTTTCATCTAAAACGTACTTATTTACCCTCATGTCATTTCAAACTGTTATGTTGTTCATTACATGGAACTAGGCATGGGCTGATTACCGGTTTCAAGGTATACCGCGGTTTTGGAAAAGTCACGGTTTCAAACCCACTAAAATGTTCCGTTATACCGTTCCTGCGGTATGCACAGTTTTTTTTAACGCGTCGTCAAAGACGGAAAGTGCAGGACTCCCTCAGTTGTGTGCAGCGAAGAGCATAACGAGTCACACGACCCCTCAGCCCCTCCGGTTGGTGCGAGCAGTCAGTGGGAGTCACCTGTGTGTGGGATGGCCGAAGGAGATGAATTCCTGGAACTTTTTCCCCCGTCGAAAAAGACGAAGTCTGTCGTATGGGAATTTTTCGGGTAACGTAGACTAACCATGTTCCGTACACAACGGTGTTCCATACAGATGACGTTTTAGCTCCGATCGCTAAATAAATACTTCCTGGTCAAACTTAAACTATATATCTGTGTCATCTTCATTTCTCCCTCTTTCACCCCCGATCAAGACAGAGACCCACCCGCCATTTGTTTCAGTGTTGAAATACTATTTGGCTTGCTACCGAGGCAGATAACACTGCTAATTAACTGGCTAGCGTCAACTAGTTTCCTCCCTCGCGTTACTTCAGAGTGAGGAATAGCAGTCTAAAGTATGTACTGTACTTGTCTGCGATTTAGTACAATAATTAAATTTAGCTGGTATCACGTCTATACTTTTAAGCCTCCTGCCATTGTTTACATCTGTTCAAAATCACGACATTTAAAAAACAAACTGTTGTACGGAGAGACCGTATGTGTGTGACACTCGCGCTCTCTCTTTCCTTATGTGTGTATGTGCACACATCCTCGTACCTCACCGCTTCAAACTTAATCCGGGAAAGGTGAACATTCCTGCATCATAACTTGGACTGAAAGATCAAAAAACCTTGTTGAGCTGCAGGTTTAATGACTGCATTTTTTATAAAAAATTGTATTTTTGTTTTTACAGAAATTTTGTTTTGATCATATTTTTGATTATTGAGCTGCAGGTTTAGGCTCACTTAAGTGTGACTCCTTTTTTTCTTTAATTTATAGGGATTTTTTTTTTTTTTTTACAGAAAATAAATTATTTTTGTTTTGATTATTGTTGAGCTGCAGGTTTAGGCTCACTTAAGTGACTGCATTTAATTAAGAAGAATTTAATTATTTATTCTAATTATTTAGCCTGACATGTTTACTGTTCCAAAATGTTCTATATGTTTGTTAAAAATAAAATGTGTTCAGTGGAAAAAAAAAAGTTTTTTTTACCCAGACATTTAAAAATAACATATTTTAGAGCTGTAATCGCAATACCGTGATAATTTTTTAATCTAAGGTTATCATATCGTCAGAATCTCATACCGGCCCATGCCTACATGGAACACACAATGAAACATTTGGAATAATTCCAATCCCTGTTTTGTCATACAGTGACAGAGTGACTAGTCTGTCAAGATTCAAAAGGGTTGTAAATGCACCATGAAACTAGTCCATATATATAGTCCAGGGTTATTATATTTAGATTTTTATGTTATGTTAAATGTTTTAATTTTCCGTTCAAAACATTCAAGACTTTGTGGTTGGTAAGATTATTTTCGAAAAAAGTCTCTTATGCTCAACATTTGGTTTATCAAAAAGTACAGTAAAAATACATAGTTATTCCATTGATTATTATCAATGTTATCAAGTTGTGCTGCTTAATATTTTTGTGGAAACCATGATAAGATTTTTTTCTGGGTTTGTTCATGAATTTATTTGAAATAGAAATCCTTTGTAACATTATACATGTCTTTACTGTCACTTTTGATCAATTTAATGCATTGTTGGACTTGATGAATAAAAGGAAAAAATGTTACTGAGCCACATTTTTGAAAGTTAGTGTACAATTTTCCAGAAACTAAAACTTAAATTTTTTTTTTTTTTTTTTAGTTCACTAATGGAAACCACTTGTTTCTGAATGAATCCATATGATAACTATTTGTGAGTAATTTTTCAAATCGATTAAGTAATGAAATTCAATATGCAGCGCTCAAATCATATTTTTCACATCATAATGTCAGATCGCAAGACATGAAACCAATGATTCTTGATGTTATTGACATCCAGCCTTGTGCCGTATTTGATCTAAGATAACCCTATAATTTTTGGGTGAACTATTCTTTTAATGGCCCTTTTGCTTTTCTGAAAGTAAGGGGAAAAGTGCTATGAAAATAGTGTTTCGCACCTGGCTTTATATTGTAGGCCAAGCAATCTGACCTGTGTTTAATGTTCCCAGCATGCACGAGACTCCCCACAGTGCTACAAGGAGTCATGGTAAGGCTATTTTGCAGTAAGACCTTATGTTCCAGCAGTACAGTAACATCAGCTCTTTTTACCTCACTCACCTCAAAACAAACCCACCTATGGTGAACTACTCCAACATCACTGGACTTAGCTCTTCTGAACACCTCTGATTGGCAGAGCTTTCTCCCACAGGGAGAAAAAAAACTGAGGGGGCAGGGGCTGAGAGACTCGTGAGTCGTCCCCCTGAGCATTCCCTGCAACAGTTCTCTTTTCGGGGCTTTTGAACAGGGAGGCTGAGCTTTAGGACGGCATGCTGCAGGCTCCAGAGGCCCCAACCGGCGACAAGGTCTCCACCACCCCCTCCCCATCTCTACAATATAGCTCTTTATATGTCCTGTGCTCCTCTGGAGAGAGCGCACCATTTAGATTTTGCTGATCAGGTTTGCATACATTAACACCTCCTCTCAGTCATTTGAATATGAGAGAGCCTGGCATATAAAGACAGATGGATTTGAATGGTGTGTTTCAAAATAAAATAGAATGTATTGCCTTTTTTTTTAGCAGGACCTGATAGGGCAAGTATCACTATTACTATTGCTTGTACGTTTCACATTCAGCTTGTAGCCTTTCTCACACTGTTTGTGCTACAAGCATGAATAACATCTTAAATTATATGGCTAAATGAGCAAAAGTAGGCTTTGCTTTTCTAACTGATTTTAGTGTTTAAAATATTTTTACTTAGTTGATTATGTACCAGTGAAAAAACACCATAGATGGAAAGGCTACAGTGAAACTTGTATGCAGGGTTGCCAGGTCTATTTAAAACAATGCAGCCCAATTGGTACTCAAAACTAGCCCAATCGCTTTTTGGGGGAAAATGGCTCCAATTGCTCCAAATTCGTGTTCCAGGGGGGTCAGAACCTCCTTCCAGAGCATTCCACCTCAGTCAAAATCGCATTCAGGTGGTGGGGGGTTTCACTTCAACCCACGGACTAAAGCAGCGTTATAAAAGTAGCCCAGTTCTGTGGGAAAACCGTGGGTTTGGCAACACAGCATGTATGACATTCTTCCCTGGAACAAAACATTTTAAACTAATAAAAAATTAAAAAAATTTTTTTTTTTTTTTTGCAATGATAGTCAATATCCCAAATTTTATCCCAGCATTGCTAATAGTGTCTGCTCTTGCAGCTAGGCCAGACACTTCTTCTTGGCCGCACCTCATGGTCTCGTCCCATCAGCTGTAGTTCCCTGTTCCCATCCCTCTGTGATGTCTTTAAGTGTTTGGGCTTCCAAACAGGACCTTCGGAATCCAGAGGCCCTGTTCTTGGCTCTCGCACTCAATGTTCCTGACAACTACACAAGGTGCTCTTGCCAATTGAATGAACGGTGTTCAATAATACATCAGGGCCAGGTGCTGGTACCCTGTACCAAAGCACACAGTACACCCCTCCACCCAGATCACATGGGCCTCCCTGCCATGAAATTTTTATAAGCACACTCCTGGGAATCCACAGTGTGATCCAGATCGTCTCGTGCTTCCCTCATATTTAAGCAGATGGCAGCTGCTAGATGTTTTCTTCAAGCCCAGCGGTCGAACCCCTTTGGTGCTCCTAAACCCTTGTTTATGGTAAGACAGGTAGTGAGCTAAATAACTAGCAAATTACAAAGTGAACAGTTGACTTGACTAAATTGCTCATGAGTAAGTCAGTCAGAGACATGCAACTGTGGTTTTTACTTCTTCAGAACCAGTGTTGGGCAGTAACTAGTTACTAGTTACGGGTAATAATATTTTGCTCGGTTAATCGTAGTATGTAGACAGTGTGGGGGGCGCGGGTTATTGCTAGGCAGCAAGGGTTTGCGATGCGAATTCGGGTAGATGCAATTACATTATGGATGCCACACTATCGTATCGTTCAAAGGTCGGCAATTAATCGTTCAAAGTCCCTTCTGTTAGTCTGCGTGGTCTTAGAGATGCGTTGTGTTTTGTCGTTTCTAGGGGCGTGGTATCTTGAGGCGGTTTTTTTCCCATGTGTTGGTGGGGGGTTGTACGGTTTTTTAGTTTGAGTAAGAATAGTAAGAGTTTTATTATTAATAAAGGGATGCATTCATATTTTTACTTTTTTTATAACTTATAGAAGAAACCAATCCGATGTATAGTTGTCTTTTGAGGCTTAATACTATAGAAAAGCCATAAAAGTTTTTCAGTTAGAGTGTTTTCAGCTTGTTTATTTTCATAAAAAAAAAATACGGCATGCAGTTGCATTAAACAATGGTATAAACATCATTATGTAAATTGTGATAATCGTAATTAATAATCGCAATTGTCATAATCGTGCAGCCCTAATTTCAGTAGTAATATTACAGTTACCATCCATAAAACAGCTACTTAGTTACTTTTGATGCCTCACCCCCCATTGATTTGAAATCCAATAATTGATAATTAATTGATTTTTAAATAACATTTAAACCCATTTTTTAGATATTTTCTATATTAAAACAATTTTTTTTTTTATTTGGGCTAGTTAAATTTACTTCGGGCTACCAAAATCTGAAGAGTGCCTGGCCGAAGGGCTACCAGGGATTTTGAAATTTTTCGAGACATGTTAAATATTTTGAGGTACTGTGTTATTAACGGACAGTATGCTTTCTGGCACTTTAAGTTCAATTGAGACACATTATATATAAAATTTAGATTAAATGCAATTCTACATAGAAAAAGCCATGGTAGAATAATGTTTAATATGTTTAATTTTATACAAATGAAAATGTCTGTGAGTGAAAGATGCAATGTGTTGCTCATACTGTTGTGTGTACCTTGTTTATATTGCAAATAGGTTTTCCTGAAAATTTCTGTTGGAAAAAAAAGATTGTGAGATTGTGACTATTGAACAGACTCTACATCTGAATGGACTATACACTAACAGCCTCATTTTCATTCATTTAAAATTAAATATGGCATTTTTCCTGACTAAGCTCTTTAACAAAGCTTGAATGAGTGTCATGGGTGCAGTTCAAATGCAAGGCTTTGAAATGTATAGTAATATTCACTGAAATGGCTTTTGCTAAATAAATAATTATGCCATGATTCCAAAAACAAGCAAATAAAGGTGTTGTATAGCGAATCCATGTGAATCAAGCAGCTTAATACAAGTCTTGTGAAAAGATGTGATAGCTTTAGATGGTGAAAAGATTTAGTTTAGGCTGTTACTTACATCTAAACGTTGAAAGGTTGACAGGAGGGTGAGTAAACAATTACAGAATGTTAATTTTTTTGGTGAACTATCCATTTTAAAAGCCAACATGCAAAAGAACTGTGATAAGATTGGAAATCGAGATCCTGTCTGAAAAAAATCATATGACATTTTTGCCATATTGCCCACCTCTGCTTCTGTTTGTCATGGCTAACAGATAAACCGAAATATAGCTTAAGTTCATTGCTGACATGTTAATTCTGTAGATCCTTTGTGGCAGTAGGACCTTTAACTGGACTTTGTTTGAACCTCTCTTCCACAGTTTTATGGTTGTCGTTGACTCCCCCTCCATCACTGGCTCTCGGTGGGAGGCATTGTCATTCTGGTCACTCTCCTGCGCCAGCGCGTCAGTGTTTGTGCAGTAATGGAGTGCTGGATCTCCTCCTTGTCATTCATATACAACTTTATCACAGTCATTGACTGGCTGATCAGAGGGAGCTCTCCTCTGCTATTTATGAGCCTGCCACCCTGGGCTCCTCCTTCCACTGACTCATTCACCTCCTCGCTGATGCCTGGGAAAGCTTCCTGCTCCCACACAAATACATGCTTCTGCCCACTGGACGTGCGTTGGAGAGAAGGCTCCATCAGAACAGTGCTATCTTAGTATTATTCATATATACTATTATAGTTTTTATTAAAATTTGAAATGTTTATATATTGATCATATAATGATGTGAATTTGTAATTTTTTTTAAATAGTACTATTTAGGTTTGATTTATTTTATTTCAGTTTTAGTTTTAGACTAGTTTTTGGTTTTTAATTGTTTCAAGTTATGTGTTTCAACTTCAACTTTTTTTCAGTTAGTTGCCAAGGCAACATTTCTAATTTTATAGTTTAGTTTAAGTTTTCCATCGAATATATATTTTACAAATTTGATTTTAGCTTTATTTCTTTTAAAATGTTTTTGATAGTTTTAGAAAACAGTAAAAACCCTGCATTAGATAGATTACAAGATTGCCAATGGTTTTTATATTCTTAAATAGTCATGGTTAGCACACATGCACCAAAACATTGAGTCGTGGTGCTCAAGTTCGAATCTGGCTCACAGCATTTTCCCATTTCCTGTTCTCACTCTCACTGTATCTATTCATAAAAGTAGAAAAAGGCCAAAAAATCTGAATGGAATATAGAAGTAGATATTTTGATCAATGATTCAGCTGTTTTTATTCACACAAGTCAGTGGGATCCAAAACAACACTGGACCCTACTGACCTTCATTGTGTGAACAAAAAACAGTATTCCAATCAAATTTTGTAAAATATCACTGGAACATGAGTAAAAAATTTGAGTGAACTATTATAAGTCATCTTTCCTGTGTAATTAGTGTTTAATTTTACATAATATGACCAAACCTGTTATTTCTCTGTTGAAACATCAGATTTGGACATCAACGCACGTCCATATGGAATAGCCAATCTTGTGTGTGTATGCATTGCCTTACCCTTGGTGGAAATTAATGTTTTTGCCCAAATGTGCCGCAGCCAGTCTAAAGCTGTGTTTCTACCAAACTGTGCCGGTCTCTGAATGTCATTTTGCCAGCAGAGCTTTGCAGTGCTATTTTCTCTCATGGCTGATGGAAGGGAAAAGGAAAGGATAGGAGCAGAGAGATGGTACAGTTTCAGCCCAGAGGTACACTGGGAGCTGGGTAATTGCAAGCCCAAGCGGCTAAACAACAGACATAATGGATACAGAAAATGACAAAAACACAAGAACCGCAATGGTGCCATCAGATTGCCGTGACAACTCCAGCTATACATGCTGTGGCTGATCTTTCTGCTCTTTTCACGGAACAAACGGGATGTGGAGATCGGACATGCGGCCGCTGCAGTTGATGGGTGTTTTGTATGTGCATGTGTACTTGTGTAATCAACAATCCCTATTGTTGTTGATTATAGTCACTGATTTTCTTTCTGCAACTTTTTGAACAATATCCAAACTAGAGTGACAGCAAGCAATTAGGGACTGAAAGTATATATCTCTGTTCTAAAACATTGCAAACTGCCTAGATAAGCAGTTACCTTCTAAGGCTGCATGAAAACCTATGCTATACAGGTGCGTCTCAATAAATCTTATGAAGTATTCTAATTTGTCTATCTTACCGGTGCGTCACTAAAAATGCTTATGAAGTATTCTAATTTGTTGAGATAGAGAATTGGTGGGTTTTTGTTAAATGTGAGCCAAAATCATCACAATTAAAAGAACCAAAGACTTAAACTACTTCAGTCTGTGTGCATTGAATTTATTTAATACACAAGTTTCACAATTTGAGTTGAATTACTGAAATAAATGAACTTTTCCACGAGATTCTAATTTAATGAGATGCACCTGTACATAAGCAGCAACATATAGCGATCTGCACATGGAACTTGCAGTTGATTTTCAAAAAGTTTGATGTCAGTGTGTTACAAAGATAATGATGCCCCAAGTAAAAAAAAAAAAAACAAAAAAACAAAAAAAAATTTCAGAATCAGATACACATAAAACTACTTGGAACACACACTGTTTTTTTTTATTTTTATTGAATGAAATATATGGAAGTTTATTGTTTATATTCAACATTTTATTGTTATCTTGGAGCTATTATTTTTGCTTGCTTATAGTATAATCTGGGATTTCCTGCTCAGAAACGTCAACATCATGCCCTGAATATAACGTCTGTTTCTCTCTTGTTCTCTTCTAGGTTAGCTTTATACGTGTACGAGTACTTATTGCATGTTGGGGCCCAGAAATCAGCACAGACCTTCCTTTCCGAGGTAAGACTTTGGTTTCACACACACACCACACACACACACCTTTAGTTTTCTTTGTATCACTTTAGTACAGATTTTAGTTAGAAAACACTTGTAAATTATCATCCACCAAGCTGCCTTTTTTATAAACAAGTAATATAAATATAAATTTCTATTTATAAAAATACATAATTATTTTCTATTGTGGTGATATGGTATCACTTACAAAAGCATGTTTCCTGTCAAGCTTGTTCTTTTCTGTAATGCTATAAAATCCAAATTGAATCCACTTGTTTTATTTGAATGGGGCAGGATATTGTGCGCTGCGCTGTACTGCCTTAGTAACATTTTCTGGATTTTTCTTGCTCCACATTTAACATTAGAATCCATTTAATTTTGTTGTTTGTGTCAGGAAATAACCAATGTTACACCGTGTCTACACCATACGCGAGTGGCGCGGCGCGACAAAATACTATGGAACCATAATCATTTATTCTGTCTAACACCATAGATACAGTGGGGCAAAAAAGTATTTAGTCAGCCACCGATTGTGCAAGTTCTCCCACTTAAAAAGATGAGAGAGGCCTGTAATTTTAATAATAGTTATACCTCAACTATGAGAGACAAAATGAGAAAAAAAAATCCAGAAAATCACATTGTAGGATTTTTTAAAAGAATTAATTGGTAAATTCCTCGGTAAAATAAGTATTTGGTCCCCTACAAACAAGCAAGATTTCTGGCTCTCACAAGACCTGTAACTTCTTCTTTAAGAGGCTCCTCTGTCCTCTACTCATTACCTGTATTAATGGCATCTGTTTGAACTCGTTCTCAGTATAAAAGACACCTGTCCACAACCCCAAACAGTCACATCTCCAACCACCATGGGCAAGACCAAAGAGCTGTCAAAGGACAACAGAAACAAAATTGTAGACCTGCACCAAGCTGGGAAGACTGAATCTGCAATAGGTAAGCAGCTTGGTGTGAAGAAATCAATTGTGGGAGCAATTATTAGAAAATGGATGACATACAAGTCCACTGATAATCTCCCTCGATCTGGGCTCCACGCAAGATCTCACCCCGTGGGTCAAAATGATCACAAGAACTGTGAGCAAAATTCCCAGAACCACACGGGGGGACCTAGGGAATGACCTGCAGAATGCTGGGACTAAAGTAACAAAGGCTACCATCAGTAAGACACTGCGCCGCCAGGGACTGAAATCTTGCAGTGCCAGACGTGTCCCCTGCTTAAGCCTGTACATGTCCAGGCCTGTCTGAAGTTTGCTTGAGAGCATTTGGATGATCCAGAAGAGTATTGGGAGAATGTTATATGGTCAGATGAAACCAAAATATATCTTTTTGGTAAAAACTCAACTTGTCGTGTTTAGAGGAGAAAAAATGCTGAGTTGCATCCAAAGAACACAATACCTACTGTGAAGCATGGGGGTGGAAAAATCATGCTTTGGGGCTGTTTTTCTGCAAATGGACCAGGACGACTGATCCGTGTAAACGAAAGAATGAATGGGGCCGTGTATCGTGAGTTTTTGAGTGAAAACCTCCTTCCATCAGCGAGGGCATTGAAGATGAAATGTGGCTGTGTCTTTCAGCATGACAATGATCCCAAACACAAAACCGACAAGAAACACCGCCCGGGCAACGAAGGACTGGCTTCTTAAGAAGCATTTCAAGGTCCTGGAGTGGCCTAGCAGTCTCCAGATCTCAACCCCATAGAAATCTTTGGAGGGAGTTGAAAATCTGTGTTGCCCGCGACAGCCCCAAAACATTACTGCTCTAGAGGAGATCTGCATGGAGGTATGGGCCAAAATACCAGCAACAGTGTTTGAAAACCTTGTGAAGACTTACAGAACACGTTTGACCTCTGTCATTGCCAACAAGGGTATATGACAAAGTATTGAGATGAAATTTTGTTATTGCCCAAATACTTATTTTCCACCATAATTTGCAAATAAAATCCTACAATCCTACAATGTGATTTTCTGGATATTTTTTTCTCATTTTTTCTCTCATAGTTGAGGTATACCTATTATGATAATTACAGGCCTCTCTCATCTTTTTAGTGGGAGAACTTGCACAATTGGTGGCTGACTAAATACTTTTTTTCCCCACTGTGTATATATATATACATATCTATGGTCTACACTGGATGCGGCGTGGCACGACACGACAACTCCCCGATAGAAAACTGCTGCTGCGTTCTATTCATGACGTATTGACACAAATTTCAATGATTTTCAACGGTCGCTTTGTCGCGTCCAGTGTCTATACTTTAGCTGTTGTAGACAAGGTGTTACTCACCTATTGCGAAGAAACAGAGCAACCTCGGCGTCCAATCACAGGCCTTCCGCTCCTTGAGTTCTCTCCAGCGCTGGAAAGCTGATCCGATATTTACACAGGTCCTACTTCTTGCCTTACTGCCTTAAGCCTTCTTTTGTTCCGCAGACGTTTTCCTCTTTTGTTTTTTATCTGCCATCTCTATCTTTCTGTCTCTCGGCTCGGACTGAACGCTCTCTCCTCCACATCAGGAGTAGACACGCCCCTTACTGCTAATTGGCTACAAGTTTGTTTTGCTAGTCTGCGTTTTTTCTAAAGCGTTTTTGAAAAATCGATTACCCCACCTTTAATGAGAACATTGACACTCTGCATCAATGTATTGAAGAATAGTTGATCTTAACTATACTGAACAGTTTGCTTTTCCCCATATTTCTACTGTCTCAGAATCTGGACTTTTAGTTGCCATTTGTTTGTGAGCAGTCATTTCCTTCCATTGCTCTGTTACCCCAGGGTGTTTTTCCTCCCTGTTGGCTTGGCGGCATCTCTGCTGCGTTGCGGCATTGTTTTCCTGACTTTCTGCAGCACTTCTCAAAAGCACCACAAGTTGGTCAGATGTTTATCTTGCCGTTTGGTAGGCCGACGAAGTGAAATTGACTGGTAATGTGTTCTTAACCTTCAGACCTGCTTCAGTAATCCACTTTCAGCTGCAGTGAACAAACCTATCCTATCCTCTTAGATTTTCTTTTTTTCTCACTAAATTTTCCTGTGTAATCATCCACATATAATTGTTATAATAGGCTAATTCTTTCCTCACACTTTCCACGGTCAGTTCAGGTCCCTCTACTCACCAATTACAAAGGAGAATGTTTGTTAAATACACTGAGATTATGGCCTTAATGAGAGTCGCCCTGGTCATTTCCACACAAGCAGAAATGATGGGGAGTGAAAGTGAGCCCCAAGGCCTGAATGAAGTGTAGGAAAAACAGAAGCCATGATTAATTTTGAGGGTCATGAGCTGTGGGTCTCCACATTGGTAGATTGACCAGGATGAAGCTGAGCAATGCTGCCAAGAATATGCGCTACCTTCAAATCATGTTGCAGTAGTAAATGAGGTCATGTGACAGGCACCAACATTGTAACTACCAGTTGGAAATCTCTGGATTTTCTTTGAGCCCTGGCGTTCCAAGTCAGGTGTGTCTTACATAAACAATCATGGTGGAATCATTGCACCATGACTTGTTTGCATTGACTTCTGCGAAACACAAAAGAAGATATTTTGAAGAATTTTTCAACTGGTTTTGTCCATATAATGTAAGTCAGTGGGGCCCAAAACAGCATTGGACCCCATTAACTTTCACTATATGGAACTTTCACTTTTGTTTTCTACAGAAGAGAGAAAGTTTTGAAATGGTTGGAAATGACATAAGGGTGATAACACATGCATGGCAAATACATTGACCATTATTCTGTTATTATTCAAATCAAAATCACTTCAATGCAGTTCACATTGGAATTATAACTTTATGACTTGTACATAGGGGCTTCCCAGAAGGACTTTCTCCTCTCTGCCTGTAACATTTTAAGCTCCAGTGTCGTAGAAGGATGTGAGGAAAACAACTCTGCTGTTTTGGTGGAGAAAGCAGGATGATATATGGGCTCTGGATTGGGTCAGAGAGCAGATTAGATATTACATTATCTACAGTCTCACAACCCCTCTTTCTCTTTCTCATTTCTTCCCTCTCGCTGCCTGTTGTAGATCCGATGGGAGAAGAACATTACGCTAGGGGAGCCTCCTGGATTCCTCCATTCATGGTGGTGGTAAGTCTCATGTGTTTTATTTATATTTTATACATACTGTCTTAACTGTCTGTGTGCAAGCTAGTACTAATAAGTGTGTATTTCAAAATGGACAAATAATTTTTTTTTATTGATGCTCTGACATCTTGTCTAATCTAGGCACAGTGCAAGTTATTTTTCAGTCCTTGCTGAAAGCTCACATGTTGCATGAAGTTACAGAATTTACAGCTCATCTGCACATTTTTAGCAGTGCTTACTAAGGCAAGCATCACTATTACTGTTATCCAGAGATAGTTTGCGCAAACCTCAAATGTCTCGTCATGCACCGCTCGTTATGGCTGGTTTAAGCAAAAACTTAGGATAAGATTTATGGTACTGTATCGCATTGCACCTGCAGGGCTCAACAATAAGGATTCTGTTTTTCAATATATGTTAATGTCCAGAAAAGTGTTTTTGAACTTATTGCTGCCTTGGAGATTCATGCATAACTGCAAGAACTGTATTTACACCTGCTATTGCAATAAAAAAAATGTATTAATTAAAATAAACTGATGCACGAAAAAAATGCTTTTATGTGCCTTCAAATTATAATAAATTCTATTTTTAAAAATTATTTTAAAAGAAATACCTGATCTGGTTAACCAATACTGTGACTGATACAGTAAAACTGAAAAACTCAAAAGCGACTCCACCATAAAAAGAGAGCATACTGTTACAGACCATCTACAAGATTGTTTGTATTCACTTTCACTGTATTGATTTATACTAATCCAGACTTAAGTTTGGCTGTGACACCAGCCGTCAAACAGTATATTTAACCTGCTGCGGATTGACCTGTGGCAGGGGTGTATTATTGGGTCAGGCAGCCTTTACGGAGGGCACGTTTGCCCAGGCCTGGCTCTCCCACCCCACTCCTTCAGACAAAAAGCACAGATGGTGGGGCAAAGACATGGCCCATCCCTCCTCCAAACCCCTTTCATCAACCTTTGTCTCTGCTGCTGTCCTTTGTTCCTGTTAAAGATCTCAAACACAGATTAACTCTTTGCATACCGTTCCCCTTTGTGGCAAGTGTCCGAATCCCCCGCTGGCCCAATTCGGTTATATTCTTCTCCATTGATGGGGGACCAATGACAAACTGAGGGCCAGCGGGAGTCCAGGGGGTCAAGCCAGCTCACCGGTCGGCAGTAGCCGTATAGGATAAAGGGGGATGAGTGCAGATTTGAGGAAAGAACTCGAGTCGTTAAACCTCTCCTCTGTGTGTTAGCGCCTTGTAACTCTTTGTGGTGGCACGAAGCTTCACGAATGTGCCAAGCTCGCCGACTCCCCTGTAATTGCTTCTCTAATATTGCTCAAGTTCATTCGGCAAGGATTTCCTATTTGTCATGATTTCGTTATTAGCCATAAGCCGTGCGGATGTTCAAGTACCTGAGGTCAGCGGCTGCCCCAGGGTCAGGATTATCTTGTTTCTCAAATGCAAATAACATACCACTGTACTCCTAATAATACACATGCAAAAGAGCTCCTCACTGTAAGGTCCATATACGTATGGATGTGGCCGTATTACCCCTGCTTTTGTCTTGTGTTGTCTTCACCATTAGGATTTGCTTAATTGCCCCCAGAGAAGAGCTTGGTGTTTAAGAGAATCTATTAACATGAGAATGTAGTTCCCTCTAATTAGCATCAGAGGCACGCGTAAAGCCCGACTCATTGTAATTATGTTGTTTGACTCACAAGGAAGTGCCATGACGTAATTTGGGCAAACCTGCAGGTGGTGTTTTGAGGTTAGACCATGTGTAAGAGTCAACCGTAAATCATTGCTATAGAGTTTATTTGGTTTTAGAAGGGCCCACCCTTTTCTCTATAGAAAATTACAGTACCGTTTAAAAATTTGGGGTTAATAAAAACTTGTTTTTTAAAGAAATTATTACTTTTATTCAGCAAGGATGCATTGAATTGATCAAAAGTGACAGTAAAGACATTTATAAAGGTAGAAAAGATTATTTTCTATTCAATAAAGAATTCTGAAAAAATGTGTCATGGTTTTCGTAAAAATATTAGGCAGTACAACCGTTTCAAACATTGATAATAATAAATGTTTCTTGAGCACCAAATCAGCATATTAGAATAATTTGTGACACTGAAGACTGAAGTAATGGCTGCTGAAAATTCAGCTTGGTTATTAGAGGAATAGATATTTTTTTTAAATATAGAAGAAAGTACACCACCCAAGTTGTCCAAAGCATGGGTGTACTTTATATGAAATACTTCAAAGAAGATCATATGCATATCGTTTCATGTGGCCAGGTTGCTGTGTACAAGAATGCTTCAGCTTTTAAAAGCAGTGGGGAGATTGGGGTATGTTTTCCCACTGAATGCTAAAAGGGTTTTACCTGTAAATGTTAGAAATTCAGTCAAATAAACATTTACATTTCACAGAACCGTCTTTTAACAGCAAGTGAGCCAGCTTCAAATACTTCATAAAGTGGAAGTGCACATATGCGTGTTTAATAATTCATTTTTTAGAAACTTTGTAAACGGTTTTTAATGTATAGATTTAGCATAATGTACAGCATACATTAACACATTAATTTGTGTAGTTATTGTTACTACTGTAAAATCACAATAAAGTACTTTGGAATCTCCTGGACGTTTTAGTTTATTGCATTTTTAATTTCATTTTTTGATAAACAGTGCCTAAACCATCGTAATTTGCAATTATCCTGTACAATAGAAACAATATGGTATTTTGGTGGAAACTGTTTAGTGTTATTTAGTGTTTATAGTTTAACATTTAAGTGTCGTGCATTTAGAAGTATGCCATTTTGACATTTTATAATGTAGAATTACCTTAAATTGTGTAAGTCTGTGGTTACATTTTGTTATCTAGCCATTTATCTGGAGTTTTAGATGTTTCTCTCTCACTTCCTATCCCCCTCTTTCTCTCCCTCCATTTTCCCCTCTCTCTTTCCATGTCTGTTTCTAGTTTCCTCTTCCCATTAATGTTCCCTTCCCCCACATACAAAGGGTACCTCATTTTTATCCTCTCTTTCTCTCCTTTTCCTGTGTAACTCTTTCAGTTGCTGTACAAGTGCTCAGGAATGTTCTTTATCCTGGTAAATATTTGCAGAGAAAAACACAAATAGTTTCCTGCACTGGCACGAAAGCAGTCATATCAACAGGTTTCCCAATTCAGGTCTATAATATCACCAAATAGTTTTGTCTGATATAAATATATCCTTGATAAACAATGTTAATTTTCCATTTCTTGGTGAGAGCAACAGCAGGCGCGTGCCGTGTGGCGGTGGTTAGTCTTTAACCTTCCGGCCGCCGGGCTTTTTTTTCCTGGAGATTTTATAGGTTATCCATTAAATCGATATCTGAAGACCTGGAGCGATCTAATTTGGGCCAGTTAAACAGGCACTTAGCTTCAGTGCAGTAATTAAATACCATTTGGACGCAAACCTTGTTCCCCCTCCAAACAGCCCTGCAGGACCCAAAGACTCTTAATTGAGGAAATCCCTGGCTTAATTGATCTGTAACTTGCTGTTTGTGCCAAGCGGGTGGGAGCGAAAGAGTGTGCGAGTCTCAAGTTTGACTGGACTTCATTTTTACCATGCTGGCTTTGCTGTGATGTAACCGTCATAACGAATAATCATGCTCAGATGTCAAAGCAATTTATTGACTGCTTGTACAGTTTTTTTTTTGTGTGGTAGGATGCTTGTAGTATGTGTATTCCAAAAGGTTTGACTTCATATATGTTGTATTTAATGGTCACATTCTCTCCTGTTTCCTGTTGCAGTGTATTCTGGGATTTGTACTGTGCCGCTCCAGACCGCCGTGAGACCTGCGAGCACTCCAGCGAGGCCAAGGCCTTCCACGACTATGTGAGTGACATGCAAACCTGACAGTCTTTTTGCTGAGCCTCGACTTCTCGTCCAATGGTGCTGTGCGTTGGGGGCGGGCCTTACCCTCAATCTGTTGTCCAAGTTTATTGATGTGATGGTGCTTAGTGAATAACAGTAGACAGATTTGCTTACCAAAGTGTCACAGGATACAAGCGCTCCATAAGGTTAAGTGAGCTGAATAGAGGGTTTTCGCGTGAATTAGTGTGTGTTAGATGCTTTATGTGTGTACATGAGTGTTTTGTTCCAGATCATGTTTCTTCCTGGTTGTCCTTTTTAAAAATGCTCACGGTATGTAATTGTGTGCATTAGAAAAACGAGTATGGGATGTTTATTTCCGTTTATTTTTCAAGGCAGTTGCTTTCATAAAGCAGCTGCGGCGTCTCGCAAACACAGATTTGCGGGGCTTCTTTAATTTGCACAGACAGACATGTAATCTGATTAACATACTGAATGCTGTGCGTTCACAGATGTAATATTTCAGTAACCGTGAAAGGCATAATGAAATGTCAGTTGTTGTTGCCGGGATGCCCGCGGGCTTGAGTCAAAGCGGGAAGGATAGAAGGATGGCTCCGAACAGGTTGACTGTAAACGTCTGGTTACGCATACTTTGTTAAAATGAAGGTCATATAAGGGTTGTTGACTCAGTGTTGCAATGCAATTTTTAATGCAAGTTATAATTGTCTTAGTCTAAAAAAAAGAGAGACAAGAGTGGTCTCAAAACTAAATTAAAGGAATTTATCTGTAAGATGCAAATTGTAGCCTAGATAATATGGATAGTACACATGAATACAATTTAATTATGCAAATGAATACTTATTTACACAATATTTTGTTCAAAATTCACTGAGAATGTTTTTTTTTTAAATTGTACATTATCCATTGAGAAAGCTTTTGGGTTCGAACTGTCAAAGGAACAGTTCAGCAAAAAATAAAAATGTACTGATGTGGAGGAGTTTGTTTCTTCATCGGAACAGTTTTGGAGAAATTTAGCATTCCATGACTTGCTCACCAATGGATCCTCTGCGGTGAATGGGTGCCGTCAGATTGCGAGTTCAAACTGCTGATTAAAAACACCACAATAATCCACAAGTAATGCACATGACTCAGTTGCATGTTTGTCACAAACAAATTCATCATGAAGACGTTTTTAACTTCAAACCATTTTTTCGGGTTTTATTGGTTTTATTGGCTAAAGCTATTTAATTATTAATCAGCCAATATTTGTCCATTTTCAGACTATCACTAAAATGATACAATTACTTGTAAATAACCAGTGATAGTTCTTTAATTTGTTGTGTGTTAGTGTTGTGTGTGCTTATAGAGGTCAGTTCTACAAAACTATGTTCTAACATCTGATGAAGAAGCCAAGAATGAGAGTGCTAAAAAGAAAATGTAATTTAGTGGATAATGGGATCAGGGTTAGTTCAGAGGGCCTGACCTCTAGTCTATCAGCCGAACTTGACTAGAGCCGTTTATGGAGACGACAGCCCAGAATGGGCCTGCTTAGTGTCAGGAGTTATGTCAACATTTGGAAGGAAACAGAACCAATTTCATTCCAGCGACCAACATTGCACTGACTTGTATAAAACTAAACCAAATATTTGACTAAAATGTTTCCAGAGGAAATGTATTCCCCCCTCTGTGATTTGCAGTATTTTACTAATAGCTAATCGCGAACGCCTCATGTATGTCGTCGCTCATTGATCTTATATGTAATACTTGTTTAAATGACTTGGTTAAACATGATTAAATATGCACAGCCTTTCCATTAAAAGTGCAAATATTTAATTTTCCCAAACCACCAGAAAATGTTCTGTTCATGTTCTGATTTTTTTTTCATTCTGTATTTCCGAACATTACCGTAATCTACTTAAAGGAATAGTCTATTTCAATCCTCATGTCATTCCAACTCTAGTATTATTTATTTGTATACTTTTTATTTATTTATTAATATTTTGAATTAGCTTTTATATTTTATATTTTCATTTTTCATTTTAAAGTTTTAAGTTTTAGTAATTTTGTTATCTGCTCATTTAGGGCTGTAAAAATGATTAAACACAATTAATTGATTTTACAGCCCTATACTTCTTGTAATTTTAGTGCTTCAGATTATTTTGTTTCAGTTAGTTGCCAAGGCATCATTTCTTATTTCTGTTTAAGATCTATGTCTTTTTATTTATTTATTTTTTTTTTTTTAATTAAAAAATTTCTTTTATAATATACAACAGTTCGTTAGGGAGTACGGGGGTGTCAAAAAAAGCGACAACAAAAAAACACCATGATGGTTATTTGTACTCATGCATTGTACAATATTCCAAGTCTTCTGAAGCTAAGGAAAAGTTTTATATGATCGACAGACCCAAATTTGTCACATTTATTCACATATAGCTAAAAATTGACATAGCTAAAATAAATAGCTAAAAATTAAGATATCAAACCTGTGCCACGGGCTTCATATTCGTTTTGTATGTCTGTAGAATATAGAGCACAATTCAATGACTATTTTTGGAGGTTGATGTTACTATAAACTGTAAGTTTTTTTAGAATATGTGTGTGTAAATGCACCCATGTGTGTTGTAGAGCTGCAGTATCATGTGTGCCGGTCTTGGCAAGGTCTTTGCGGCTCCTAGAATGTCCTTGAGTTCAGTGATTTATCGTGTTCTTATTCTGATCCCTTTGCTCCCTTGTTGGGTCACAGCTCTGTAGAGGCCTGTGCTGTGTTTGTGTAGGTGTCTGTGTGTGTTTGTCTTCAGGCCTGCATTGCTGGTTGCTTCTGCGCTGAAATCAAGACAGTCAGGAATCCTCTCGGTGTAAGATAATGGAATATAACGGTCTAATCCTCTAATCCCAGGAATAGTTGAGGGCTAATCCAGGGATTTTGTGGGATTGGTATCTTGGCAATGGGGATGGAATTTTGGGACGCAATGCCTCTAAATGCCAGAGTCGTCTGTATGCTCTTCACTTTCTGCCGGGCTTGAGTCGTAAAGCTTCGTAATGAGCATTGATTAAAAACACCGTAGACAACTCACAACAAGCTTACACCTCAGATCTGGTTGACGATCCAAGTACACTGCATGTTACTCCTGATTTTTAAATCAGGACGCAAACATTTTTTTTTGTTTTTGGGGGGTTTTTTTGTTAACATTTATTTATATGAGTATTAATTATTAAATATTTTTTAAAGGTTATTTTCCCACATTTTTAAAATAGTTTTAAAGGATTAGATAAAATAGTAAAATAATAAAAATATTTAAATCATTTTTTATTTACTTGATTTAAAAAATCAAGTAAAAAAAATTAACAACGACTTTAGACAATGGTTTAAAATCATGTACACTAATATAAGATTATAAGACTCTTATTTATTATCTTAGAAATTGACTGCCATATTGAAATCACATGACCATCTGTGTCTTGAAATTCAGTTGTGTCATTAAACAAATTTCAGACAAATTTACCTCAAATGTGTTTTCCATGGTATGTCAACCTGTTATGTTGTACATTGGTGAACCTGTGGTAACACTTGGCGAAACAAGTTTTTATTGTGTGTGTTTTCACTTGTGATGCTGAAATGTTCTGTTTCTGCTTCACCTGCACAGTTTCTCTCTGGATTTCTTTTAGTGCTGGGCGGTATACCAGTTCATACCGAATACCGGTGTTTATTTTTGTTATGATATGAATTTTAAAAATACCGCAATACCACTGTATGTCGTTTAAACAATGTTCGGAACGCGACACTTTGAAAGGGGTCCCTTTTCACTGTCGCACTGTGGTGAGGGAACAGCTGTTGCTAAGCGTGAAAGTTCCAAAACTGAAGCTGTAGAGCTATTAGGGCCTTTCGCACCGCAGGAACTACCCAATTTTCGGCATGTTCGCACCGAGCGATTTTAGTACCGGACTGCCTTTTTCGAGAACCAAATTAGCTCCTACTCCGGAGCAGGGTCTAACCAGCACAACTGGTACTAATCGTGATGTAAGTAGACACTGATTGGCCAAACGCGTATGAAATGCCCTCACCTGCCATGATTTAATATGCCGTGTAAACATACTGTAAACATTTGTGTCAACTTATTTCGCAAGTATGAGAACAGCTATAGATGGACGGACGCTGAAGTGCAGCCACTTGTATGAAATGTAGCACTGCCAGTTGTCGTTGAAGATTCTTAATTGGTCCTTTCCGTTCTTTCAATCGCTTTACGTATACGTCGACTTTCCATGTCCTTTATTGTGAAACCCGCGAGACACAACAAGAACACAGCTCCGATCACAGCGTCCTCCCTCCTCCTGTTGTTAATGTTGTTCTTCTTTGTTTCTGTTGTTGAACACCGCACACAAATGACATCGCTGTCGACCGGCTAACGTCACTTCCTAGTACACACTGTCGATGCGAATGCAACACTTTAAATGGTACCGGGAAATAGTTCGCGCAAAATCGTCCCAATACTTTAGTACCGTCTGTTAGTTCAGAAACTAAAGCTGTAGAAGTAATAGAACGTGATGATGCAGAAGAACTCATCCACAATATCCATGTTGACCGCCACAAATATCCACCGCCCACCTGCCATCATCTCCCGCGTCTCACACACACACACGAGACTTTAGCACTAGATTTAGCAACTTTCAGACCCTTTTAGAGGCTTTTTTCCATATAATATTCATACTGACAAACCTAGCGACTTTTTTTGTATAAACCTTAGCTATGGTTCAGTTGGAAGATTTCGCCAGTGCTGTCCCGCGAACGCGAGGTCTGACTTTCCCGGAGAAGTGTCACCTCTCTCTGCATCTGTTCTGTGCAGTGAGCGGCAGAGAAGCAGCGCATTCAGTTGGCCGACTCGTCAATAAATGAGTACAAAACAGCGTTTCCTAGCACCTGTCGCTTCCTGATTGTTTGGAATTATAAATATGATCGTAGTTCGTCTGTTAATATCACATGCACTTTTTTGTTTTTTGTTTTTTTTTAGTTTGTTACTCAAGACGCAGGCAGTGCGCTGCATGAGACAAAAAAGTAATACAGCCAAAACAACCACGTAGCCGCTCTTTAGTGTAGATGCATGTTGATTTTATCATACGATGCCGCGATTATAAATGAGAGTGACTCCTGGTTAACATTTATTAAAAGGGGTCGTGTTTAGTCACTATTTAGTGTGGTATTTTTTGACTATTCACTCATCATGACAGTAAAATAGGGCATTCCAAGTCTATATACTGCAGTATTTCCTCTCTCAATCAGTAGAAAATATGGTTAACACCTGGTCATGCATGAAAAAAAAAAAAAATACCGTCATGTTCTGTGAAACCGGTATAATTTTGAAAAATACCGTGATATAAATTTTTGGTCATACCGCCCAGCACTAATTTCTTTTTCCATTTTATAATACGTGGTTTACAACCTGTTGCCTAGTCCTTTTTATGTTTCATATTTTTTATTTTCTCTTTAATATTGGCAGCAACCTGGAATATTTATTCCTCAGATTAACGTTTTTTTAACCTTTAAACAGACGTTGCTTCATACACATTGAGGTCCGAGTCCTGCTTGCAACATATCCCGATCACAATCACGCTCTTTGTCCCCAGTGTAGATATTTCTGTAAGTGTCATTGTGGTAGTCTAGAATATTAGGATTCCAATTAATCATTCTGATGGTTGGCGGCTGGTATGATTTCATCAGGAAGATTACTGTAGTAAAATATGGAAATTGCATACTTTATATAGATATTGTGTATGTGTGTCTGCCTTTCTTCTTCCCCTCCCCCTCATTCCCTCTTGTTCTCTCTGGGGAAGATTGATTGGGTAATCTTGCTGTTTCCCCCATGATGCCGTTCGCTTGCTAGCTTGGGGGAAGGAGAGGCAGTGCGGGCAGTATGACGACACAGGAATAATGATAATGAAGGAACGCGCACACATGCACGTTTGCACCAGTGAGAAATGGAGGAGAAGCAAGGCTATTTGTTAAGAGAATCCCTAGTTAAAGAGTCTATATTGAGAAGAACATACAAATGTCCTCTAAATTATTTTCTCACCTGTCTTTTATTATTCTATGGATATTGCAGGCAAAACAGAAGAGAGCTTTTTTCATTATAGGAGAATTTTGTCAGCAAACATGAAACATAAACACAGTTTTTACAATTTTTTTATTATTGTTTGCTTGAGCATGTTGGCGCACTGCCGTGAGTTAAAAGTTAAAGCCACTGGCTGTTTATGATTGCTATCCAGTGAGGCGCACAGGACTGCACTGAGCATGCTCAGTAGTTAATATTTGATCCAGACTCTCTGGAGGAGGACTGGAGTTGAGTATCAAGAAGGTAACAGAGGGTAACAAGGAGTATTTGGAAGGGTAAAAAGATTTTTTCTGTTTCTAATCCATGTCCTAACTTGTCACAATCAAGCTTTAAGGAGCTGGAATTTGGTCCAATCAGCATCGACTGTGGGTGGGGCTAAATGGTTTAAATGACCAGGTTTTTTTGGCACAGTTGCAGCAGGGACCGAAACTCAAATTAATATGGAAGAGATGTTACGCTTGATGCTTTGTGTCAGGAATTTCTGATTCTTTGTGCATATGGTATACAGGCCCTACAGGTCAGCACTTATTGGATGAGGCGGCACATCTGTAGATTTCTTCACCACACACACTTATGACCAGCACTGCATCAGTTTATTACGGCTATGTGTGTCATGTCTGAACAATGACGAGAATGACCCTCACACAGTTTACAAGTTCTGCCTCACTGTGTTGATCGCATCCTGATGGTTGAGCCTTAAAGGGGAACTGTCTAATTTTTCCAATGTTGAAATAGGCTACTTCCTGCCATCTCAGGTTGATGTAAAGAGACAACATTAAGTATAAAGAAAGTCTGTTCCCATTTTTATTATTATTTTTTTTTTTACAACAGTAATGTCTTGTGATTTGGTACTTGCTAGTTGGTTCAGGGTGAATGGTTTTAGGATTTAGCTGTTATTTATTTTATTTAATTATTTATTTATTCCGTTTGTCTTTTAAATTGGATTTAGGTTTCGTACATCTTCACTCCAGTTTTTTTCTCATTAACATTTATTTTAGTTTAATTTTTAGGTTTTTTTAGGGGTGCTCCGATTGATCGGCTACCGATCATTATCGGCCGATAATCACGTTGGGATGATTGATCGGCGGTCTCTAAAAGGCCGATCTCAAAAAAAACGATCTCAAGCTGATGACGCTGCCGTGAGAGGTTTGGCATGACATGCAGCGGCACCGTCTCAGTCTCTGTCCGGCGCGGGTGAAATAATTATAATGCTGAAGGTGAGGTACTCATCTTCATATTTCTTAATTAAATAACTTAAAAGTAATTTGAAAACCTCGTGTGAGACGTAATTTCACAAACAGCATGAGTGAATCACCGCGCGCGCTCTCTCTCTTTCTCTCTCAAAATGCGCAAATTACTTCAAATCACCACACATCGCATATGTCTATAAGTGAGCTGCACGCTGCGCAGTTGACACAGGAATTGTCACTTGCACAATCGAGGCAGTGTCACATCGTCACTAAAGTTTATACAAGTAAAGTAAAGTTTTTGCATTACTTTTTAATTCTTGCCAGTGTTTAACCATTCAGCGCTCGCGCGCTCTCCTGTAGACCGTGCGCTCATGCACACTTGCAGCGCACACACATAATGCCAGGTTCACATTACTCTGTTTGCAGTGCGTGGTATGTGGTGCGTATTTTTTCCGCGCTCATGTTAACGGATTAATAAAGCGTGCACACGGTTGCGGTCTGGCAGTGCGTCTGCAGCAGTGCAGAGATCGTTTCCGCACCGAGTCTATTTTTGCTGTGATACACGCGCTGAATTAAAGTGACAGCACATTGTTTGCAGTACATATGAAAACGAAAATGTAGCAATTGCACCATAAATGCATATAATTAAAGTATACTGTCTTTCACAGTCAACACATATGGCTTGTTGGCTAGTTTTAAAGGAAAAGAGCACTTTTAGATAAACAAGGCAATAATAGATGCACTCGTGGAGGTAGGAAAACAAAGTTCTTTATGAACCGCAGGATTGCTTGTAATAAATATTTCAATGCAAAAGGAAAGGCAGTAGAGCTGACTATTTCTGTCAATGGTAAGTTTGTGATAACGTAAGAAAAGTAGTTTAAATGTTTTGCCACTTGCTTGAGCAACTTAATATACTGTATAAATCTAGAAGTAAATGCAAAAGTAAAAAGCATTGAATGATGTGTTGCTTATATTTAGTGTGTTTAAACATGTCTGTGAAAGATTGTATTACTGTACTGTGTAAAAAAAGAATTGCAATGCTGAAAAAGCATTTTCAGTGACAATGTTTGGATTTGAAATCAAAATAATGGAATGATTATAATGTTGGAATAAATGTTGTGTTTGTGGTAAACGGCCACGGATCAGTAGCGGACTCCTGTGTGAAAGCTGCTTCTCCTCTCACAAGAGTCACCTAAGAGGGGAATTCCCCCATTTTCAAAAATGAAATTCAGGCCCTGAATAAATGTCTGATTGAAGTATCACTATAAATAGTTATAAATTATAAAAAGAAGCCTTTAAAAGATCGGTATCGGTGATCGGTATCGGCAGATACTGTTTCTGTGATCGGCGATCGGCCTCAAAAATCATGATCGGAGCACCCCTAGTTTTTTTTTTATTTGTTAGTTTTTATTTTTTTCATTTAAAAATGCTTTTAGATTTTCTCAGTTTTAGTTTTTGTTAACAATAATAATACTGAGTCAGTTGCAGGTGATATTGAGGGAGGGACATTCTCATTCTTGAGAGCATTTGATTGGACAAATCAGTGTAGTGCAATATGAGTCATCAACATTTTTGCTGTTTTCATGGAAGATAAAGACTTAAAATTAACTTTCAGGGGTACATGGGATGTAACTATTGGGCACGAAGTGTCACAGCTGACAAGGGTTCATACCTACAACTTTTCAGTTACCAGCCCAGATCTGCCACGCCAGACTTCTTTTTCCCATCTCTTTCTCCTGGTCTTCCTCAATCACTCTGAAATTGCTCTTCAACACTCCTTCCCGTTAGCCTCTCTCGTTCTCCACACAAATGTTCTTTTTCTCCAGTAGGGTTGGCCGGCAGTGCTGGCAGGACGTTCTTGGCACGGCATGCATCTGGTGCTGTTGTAGTGTGTTGGCTGGTAGCAGCTTGTGAGGGGTGACGCCAGTACACCAGACTCAAGTACCAGCTGGGCATCCAAACCCATCCCTGAACCAAAAGAGGCTTCCTTGGATCGCTTTTCTTTTCTTTGTGTGTTTGTGTTGGTACGAGCGCCTGTACGTGTACACACTCAGACATGTTTGCATATGCTGCATGTTTATGTGTGTTTGGACACACGGCCTACAGCAGGCTGTTTTCTCAAGAGAGGCGCAACACTCTACATCTGTGTACAATGCAATCTATGCTTATTCAGACGGCACACGCGTGCTTTACATACCCCCTTTCATCTGAGAACCGCTGCGCTGCCTCAGCTAATGGCAACAAACAAGAGTATCAACACAACAGATTACTTGCTTTCCAGTTACACTGTTACATTATAGCTGTTGACACAAGTTGTGTTCGTTAGCTCTCAACGAGGCACTAATTAATGGGATACACAGTGAGAGGAAATGTTCATGATTGAGATTGAGAAGCTCAGCTGGTGTGGCTATTGTTTCTGTTTTTTTTCTTTAATCCAGCCACATGATTGTAATCAAACCACCTGGGTTCGAATTAATGGTCATCCGATTTGTGTCAGTTGCTAATGATTTTAGCAGAATGACCAGTGGGCAGTATAATGCTGATATTTTAATAATACAAATTTAGTTGACAACCAAGATATCATAATAATATCATAAATGTTATGTTTCTGATTCAATTTAAGCACTGCTGATATTTAAAAATACTATAAATATAAGCATTTTTAAACTGTGCTCTTTGTTTAATTTAAGCAATGTTGATATTTAAATAATAATAATCATTTTAAATATAAAAGGTTAATGTTACTTTGGAAAGTTGTAAAAAGTTACTTGAGCCTTTTTATTATTTTATATTATAAATAAAATAAGCTAGTAAAAATACTTTAAAATAACAATTATTTTTACAAATAATTAAAATAATTCTATTTAAGTTAAGCACATTATATATATATATATCTATATATAAATAAAATAACTACCGTGACAAAATTATTATTATTTTTAAATCATAAAATTAGATTTTTTTATTTAACCCTGTTTGTTGTATTATTTATTATTGTTCTTATATAACTATCTAAATTATAAGCACTTAATTTTATTTTAAAAAAAATTAAATTAAGTGCAACTAGGGTCCAAATGTCTTTCCATCTTTGCAGTGTTTTCTGAATGCTGAAATCTTATACATTGTAAAAGGTGTCAGTTTTGCTGCAAGATGATGATCCATAGAGATCCACCGTAGAAAGCAGATTTTTGAAGTTGTGTAGGGTCTCATATATTATCATTATATATCATATATACAGTCTCGCATATATTGCAGCCAGTGATGGTAATACTGTCAGATTACCATTGCCATTTCAGCAGCATCTCATGGTTCCCTGATAGTGATGGTACACCTTAAAATATTTAAAAACACACCATGCTCAATTTGCAGTGATACTCTTGCGCTGTTTGTCGATACTGGGTTGGAATAGGGCTGAAGCGTGGCGGTGGTTTGTCACAGCTGTGATACGGTTAGACCTCAGACGGAGACCCGCAGTAAGTCTCGCTACACACCTCATTTACATTCTATACCACACTGAAACCCCAGCACACCGCTCGCTCTTTCCTTGACCTACTGTCCTTCTTGCAGCATGAGAAAAGCGAAGAGAGTGAGAGAAATGGAAAAAGAAATAAAGCAGAAAGGAAAGAAATGAAGGAAAATCTCAAATTTTTTTCTTGCTGCAAAAGCACCACTGCTTGCATAGTGTAACCAGGCACAACACGATTAAAATCTCTTCCGCAACAGGACATTTTGCCAATCACCTGGTTTCTATTTTGGTGGTGTTGCGCTAGATAGTCCCGCCCTCTGTGCAATCTTATTGGATCAAAATCCCACCCCACAGAACAGATTTTTAAAGGGGACATGAGCTAAAGAGTCGCGAACACGTTCGTGTTGTTTACATTATATGCACTTACATGCCGATTGCCAACAAAACACAGAAATTTGATGCAGTTTTTGCAGAAATTTGATGCATGCGCTCTTCCGAGAGAATTGCCCTTACAAGGAATTCTGCCCTTCATGTAGTCATGAAGGGCCATATTCGAAAAAAACTTTCCGAAACTTATTCAAACCCGGAAGGAGTGTATTTGGCACAGAAATACTCTGTCATGCGTTCAAAGCGTTTTTTTTACATTTTGGCCATGTTTAGCATGAGAATCCAACTCTTTAACAGTGTAAATATCTCAGAATGTATGTACATTTTTGTTTAATTATCTAAATAATGTATAGTCCTACACAGGGGCGTCATTTCCTAATGGCAGAGTATGGCAGTCTCCATACCCTAGCCTCCCCCGGGCCCCGCCATAGCCCGATTGTTCGTTGCCATATCCTATAGGCGATCGTCCCCCGTGACCCTGGAACACGATTTAAACTGAGTGACCTCCCCCAGAACATCAGGGCGGTGCAACTGGTGTGGTGCGGTGCGAACGTGATCGAGACGAAGACAGACTCAGGAACTGACACCCCCCCCCCCATACACCTAATTTCTTATTATTATTATTTAATATTTTATCCTAAAATAATATTCACTTTAATTATTATATTATCATAAATACTTACTTTGAGAATATTTACACAGCTTGGTTTATCACAAAGCCAATCTGCTTACACTTTTTTTTATGCAGATTGTGCTTCCTCTGAGTCCAGTCCACTTGAGCTCTCTGCCAATTTTAAATCGATAAAGTGAATCCGCCGTAATGTAGAGCAGTACGCCACAGACAATTAGATGCATGTGATGCTCTGAGCAGATCTGCTTCCACACACTCCAGGAGGCTCAGTTGTGTGACTGTTGCACACACACTCACGGTGTTGACCCACTAATTAGTTAAATCACAAGTCTAAATTCTTATGGATTTTGCATTCGCACAAATGAAGTGTTTGGTTGTAATTTCATTCATTCAGTCGTGCTAATAAAGGCCATTGAAGGTTACCGTGATCAGATGAGTGACCTGACACTCTCTCTGACAGGTTCAGTCACGAATCTGTCACTGTTGAATGAAACAACCAGTGAAGGCATATGTCGCTGCCTGTTTGTGCACATGAAAATATTTTGGAGTCAATCAGTAGTGCGATAATAATTTGGATATTTCCAGAGTTGAGTTGAACCAGCTTTTCTTTTGTTTTTCCTTTTTTTTCTCTTTCTTTCTTTCTTTTTATTTTTTATTTTATTATCTATTGTCATTTCAGGTTGAGATGCGATGCTTGTTACTTTTCATTTACCTTTTTCTTGTGTTTTCCTTTACTCTTTATTTTTTCCCTTCTCTTTTTTCTTTTCTTTTTACTTTTTTCCCTTTTTTACAGGTTGAGATGCGGTGCTCTTTTTTTTTTTTTTTTTTTTTCATTTTCCTTTTACATTTCTTTTTCCTTTTCTTATTTTTCTTTGTTTCTTTTTTTATTTTATTTTCTTTTTTCTTTTCTTTTCAGTTTTTCGTTTTTTTTCTTCTTTTTTTTTATTTAATTATGATTTTATAATTTTTTTTTTTTCCTTTTTCCACATTTTTCCCCTTTTTACATTTTTTTGAGCTGTGGTGTTCATGTAACAAGTTTGAGTGCAGCTTGCAACATTTCCTGACTCTTTTCTCTTTTTCTTTTCTGAAGACAGTCAGTTTCCCTCAGAAACACATTCATATAAACCCTCAGTTCAATATTTAGGTTTTTCTTCCAATATTTCGTGCATCATGACCCTGCTTGAAAGCTGCCTCTACCGTAGTTTCCTCGTTCATCCTAGAGCCTCAAATATAGGCCCTAGCCCTGCCCTGGCCCGAGACGCTCAGGCCCTGGCCCGGCCCGGGTCCGACAGCTCATCAGAATTCTTGGCCTGAGTCCGACCCGAGCCCGTCTTTTTTTTTCTTAATTTCTCCCAAAACAGCTTATACTACTGTTTCAGCTATTAAAATAGTTCAGTTTTGTATGTAACGTCAAAGTGATTATATTTCGTTTTTTTTTTTTTTATTAAGTTAATTTAGAAAAACATTTGGATCATTTTTTGTTTGTTCGTTAAATGTAGTTTTTTTTTTTTTTTAAAGTAACGACCAAGCGGCCAGCTGCAGACAGTGAGTTGACTTATCCTACTTTTGATCCATTTTTGCGTATCAAATAATCACGACTTGCTAAAATACACTTCATAGTATATAAACCGTTCAAGCATATTACAATGTTAGTTTAAATGTTTTACCTATACATAATGTAGCGCGTTAGCCATACCAATCGTTTGTGCGAGAGCTAAGCACGCTTACATGACATGGGAGCTGGTGCGCTCCCTTGCCTTGAAACCCACTTAAAATATGCCGTAAGTATTTCTCATATAAAGGTTAAGTCTACAATCACTCTCGCCTGTAAAGGGTCTACTTTTTATTTTGTGTGCACTCACAATACCAACACAGCGTGCCTTTTTATAAAATAAGGGGGATCCATACAGATGTCTGTCTGCCAATTTCGCGGCCCGGGCGCTTGTATGGAACCGAAAACTCAGCGAATACTTGCCTCAAAACCGTGCTAATATATCTATAGAAAAGCTTGAAATTACTACTGTTAAACTAAATTTTGAATAACAACAAAAAGCTCTTTTTCAACGGATGTTATACAATCCGTAAAGCATTTCTCAAGGATCAGGATTGTCGCTTCATCTTTGCCACACGACTCAGATAATGCAATTTATTAATAAATAATAAAATATCTCATTTTTCCCCCCGACACATGCCAGTAATTACTTTTGCTGGGGCTTTGCGCCAAGCTTTAGCCTATTTTGCGTGTTTTGCTGTCTGTCAAAGATATGTTTTTCCAGAGTTCTGTACTGCACATGACCCAATTGACTCACTGTTTGCCGTGTATCAAATCATACTTCGGTATCCGCAGCATTGTTAACTTTTAGTAACTCCTCCACCTTTTTAGTAACTTCTCCTGATGCTGGTGCTGGTTCCAACGTCACCTATATTCTAATTGTGTATGGTGCGTTGCGTAATGGTATGCTATGTATAATATTTATAAATATAATCATATCCAATATTTCATCAGTAAGCCTATGTGTTCTCTGCGCATATTGCACATAACAGGAGAGAAGCTAATGATCCCGAGTCCGACACCTGAGCCCAGATTTTAAAAAAAATAATAATTGTCCCAGCCCGCCCGAATTGTACTCAGCGTTCCTGGCCCCATCGTGACCTGTACGGGCTTGCAGACCTCTGTGCGTCCATCTTCAATGTCTCTGGCCTGTGATAACGGGCATTTACAGACTTCATATTTTCACATAAATGACATTTTGGAAAACGATTGCATTGCAACGCAGTTTGTGCAAGTCCAGAACAAAGACGAGTTGCTTGCAATAAGACAAAATCGCGTAAGTTCCAGGAGCAGCTCGTAAGTTCGGCCATCCTACACACACGTTACCTCTCGCTCGCACCAACAGGAGGAGGAGGTTCGTGTTACTCTCTACACTGCACTCAACCTGAGGGATTCCTACACTTTCAGTCATATTAGCGGTTTTGAAACCGTGACATTTTCAAATCACGGTATACCTTGAAACCGGTAATCGGCCCATGCCTACTCTGTAACATAGTTTGGTTAAACTTTCTCAATGGTAGTGTAAAAAACTAATTTTTTACCTTGTCAAAAACAGCTCTTTTCAGAGCATGCCGTTTTGTAGCATTTTCCTTTAAATGTTAATGAGCTATGCTGACCCCGCCCCTCTCTTCTGAGCTGCTCTCAGAGAGACTATTTACTTTAGCTGCATTCATCGTGAAACTGGCTAATTAGCACATTATTAGGAAAGGCGATTTGCAAAGATTCATTAAAAACCCTTTACTCATTTCTTCTGTAGGTGAAGCTGGATCATGAATGATTTGTGCGAAGATAGACACATTTATGTAGATCGGGGGCACATTTCCTTCAGAAACAAATGTAATCCACTGCGTCTTCAGCGGCTCAGATGTCGAGAGTAAATGACGACTGCTATGTTCATTATTACATCCAACAACAGAACACCTCAATCGCTTAGGAGTCATTCTTGTCTACATCTGCTCCGGCGGTGAAACAATGGCGGACTGATGACAGCTCACTCAGGGCGGGTCTAAGGTAAGACACCAGTCCAGTCTGTGCTGAAACGCTACTGTCAATCAAACTATCATGGGAGGGGCCTGTTTTTGTGATGTCACACAGACAGGCATCTGAGATCGGCTCGATTTGAGAAAGGGGTAAACATTTAACCAGATTTTTAAAAAAAGCACTGGGTGGATTTTATCATTATAGGGTGGTTGTGTGTACACACTGCCAACACACATTTCAGTTCAAACAACTTGTAAAAGTGCATGTAACATCCTATGACCCCTTTAAATCTGTTCAGGATCTTTAAGACAATTGGTCTAGTTCCTCATGACTTCATCAGAATTGAGATTTAGCTGAGAATAATGCAGTAATGACTAGAGGATTTTAATGTTTGTAAAAGCTGCAAGATTAACATTTTATTCACCAAATATATTTATTTCTCTTTTGTCCAAGTCATTACTGTTACGGAGGAATGCGTTTCTGCTCTGCTCACTGATGTCTGTGAGCTTCACCCCCATGAATTAATGAGGGTCTTCTTCATGGAGACGGAGAGGAAGGAATCTGCTGTTTTAGATGTGTTCTCAGCCATTCTTCAACCTCTGGAGTTGTTTTTAAAGTCGGCGTGAAACGGAAGTTTGCGATAGTCTTTTCTTTCCTATGACGAGTGAAACAGCTTCTGGAATGTAGGGTGGGATTTCACCTTTTGCCGGGAATTTGATTGGCAGGCGATCTGACCAACAAGACAGAGCAGGTTACTTTTGGAATGAAACTAAAAGTCTCAGCTTTCAAATTTTGTCATATTTAAAGAAATACAAACAATAAATATCATTTTTGTGGCTCTTTAATGTGACCTATCGCTGTAGTGCATTAGTTCTTGCTGTTCAAACATGAAATAGATCTCTTCCTGCTAGTTATAGCATGAAATACACATGAATGAACATCAAAATATATGTTGTCTCAACAGTGGAAACGGACAACAATACACCATTTTTAAGTTCGACTCTACTGACGTTAATCTATTAACTTTCCCGTTTGGTTTGTTTGTCGGACAAAACTGCAGATTCAACATTATGATTGTTCAGATCACCTGTCAATCAAACTCCCGACGAAGGGTGCTAAAAGCCTGGTCATTGGACAGTCCGTATAGTCCAACCGCTTTTCCCACTCTGACTTCATGAAGAGAAGTGATGTCGTTGAGAGGGGGAGGGGAGGTTAATGTTTTTGATTAAATATTACAAGTGAAAATGAATAAAAAAAAATAGTGAGGTGACTTTAATGTGGCCTTTTCTTGTGTCAGTATAAACCGATCTTGCGCACACAGACAGGCTCAAATTGGCCGTGTCTGCATGTACAGCAGGCACACGTTGGGCATGGTGTCCATGGTAACGTTAATGTGCAAAATACTGCTGTTCTTTGCGCTCTAGACCATCCTTTGCTCTTCACCATCCTCTGTCAACCAAGGGCATTGTTGTCTGGAATTCTTTACCTCACATCATGTCACATGATGACACCGTTACAGTGTGAATTTATTCCGTTTTCTATTTTTATCATAGTAATTCAAGGGATGGTCAACTAACTGACTAATCAAAAAAACACTTAATCGATCAGTGAGGTCCGCCTCAACCTAAGTTTTAATATAATAATTCCTTTTTGCGACCTAAAGAAGACCGAGTTGACCGACCAATCAAATGGTTTGACTTCATTGTATCATTAATTACTCAAGGTTCATTAATTACTCAAGGTTGCAGGTGTGTGTCAGAGAGGTCACAGGATCACCGCAGGGCCGATGTGAATGTCACGACTAACATGATGAACAGGCACTTAAACTGACACAAACACGCTTACACTCTGCTCTCAGTTAAGGCTAGTTTCATTCATAAGAAATTGGCCTCCTAAACTTAAAACTGAAGGAATGGTTTACCTTTTATCCAAAATAACGTTTTTTTCCAAAAAGATTCAAATAGTTTGACGTCTCATTTTCAGTGTGTTTTGGTAAATTAGGGAATAAAATTTTTTTTTCAGCTTTTGTCATATTACTGTAATTAAATGCCACACTTGTTTCAAACAGTAATTGTTTTTCAATGTCGATGTTGTACTTCAGTCATGTTTGACTTTTTCATGATTGTCAACTGATTGACTAGTCCAACACCCAACCAGTCATTTAGTGAGGTCAAATAATGATCAACAAAGATCTAATAAATGTTTAATTCTGAATTCTTTCCGGATTCTTTTTTCTTTCTATTTGAATTTCTTTCTTACTTTATTTTCTGACATTTTTCAGATTTTTTTCTTTTCTTACTGATTTTGTTTCTTTCTTTCTGAATATATTTCTCTTTTTTTCTTTCTGAATGTCTTTCTTTGTGTTTGTTTGTTTCTTTCTGAATTTCTTTCGATTTTCTTTTCAATTTCTTGACTTTTTTTATTTCCTTCTGAACTTCTAAAAAATGTATTTCGTCCGTTTTCATTCACTATACACAGCCATACACATGCGGACAGATTTCTTGGGGCATTGCATTGTAAGTCTAGTTTAAAATAGACCAAAAATATTTCTCAAGAACTCTGTGTTCTTTCAATTTGACAATCTTTAACTAACTCTAATAGTTGTTTGGACAGTAAAAAGGAGACCCACATGAAATGCAGGCATGCTGCCTGTAGTTCCAAATTGTTTGAGGCTTCATTCTTGTCCTCTACAAATCAGAGATGCTGTACCGAAGTGTAGATTAATACGAATCCATCATTGACCAGTCGTGACACACACGTCACTTTTGTACGTTTGTATGTTTGGTCTTCCCCACCAGTGAGTGTGATTAAGTGAGGGCTGATCGTACACACACACTCTCTTCCACCCACTATAGCTGTGTGATGTGACGTATTCTTCTCTCTTTATCTGGCAGCAGCGTGAAGCAGTCACCTCCTGGCATCTTCCGTTTGGTCCTGCTGTCATCAACACCATCAGACTGACAGCGAGAGATCGTGTGTGTGTAAACAGTGTTATCCCGCCTCGTTCCTGTTACGATAGGAGCCCACACACTCGCACTATTTTTTTCACTGCTTCCCATGCTCCCTGTCCAGCTTTTTCTCATACACACACACACAATCTCTTGCGCCTCCTTTTTTATCTTTTTCCTCGTTTATATTTATGTTGGAGTGTCTGGAACACGTGCGGTTTGTTTATAACGGAAATCTCACTCCCCCTTTCCCCCCTTGACTTATGGTGTGTGTGTTATTTCTCTATCTTTTCCGTGCACACACACACACACACACACATGGATCTGAGGACAAGGGGGTGAAAACCAAGCGGATTACAAAGCCAGTTTAATCTGGCTAAGGCACAGAGGGAATTTTCTCTCCCTTTTGCTGTCCCCCCTCCATCGCTCTCTCCCTCTTTCTCCTCTGATGGTGACAGAGAAGGTGACTGAGGAGCAGAGGCTCTGATTGGTTCAATTACGGTACAGATGAGCCGGCCAGATGCAAGCAAAAGTCATCCGTTATCTCGCACAAGACCTCCCAGCCCCTGCATTATCATCCATTAATGCGCTCACTTCATATTCATGCAGGAGTTATTGCTTCAGACTCGCAGAAGGGAAATGGAGTGACTTGGCTGAGCTATTTTACCTCGCTTTACCTCGGCACTGGACACCTGAGGGGCGCAAATTACTGTTTGAGTCTAAATGATAGTCTGAAGTCAGCGGACAAAGACATCTGTTATTTTTCCTCAGGCCAGACCACCGCCTCCTCCTCCTCCTCCTCTTCTGTTCTCGATTCGTGTGTTTCAGAGTTTAAAGTGACATCTCTCATGTCCTGTTATGACATATCGCTCCCTTAAACCAGAGCAGGAAACCCCCTTTTGTTCTCGCAACCGACTTCTGCTACTGGAAACAGACGCATTGAACTTCTGGAGTGAGAGCGCACAAGTTTACAGGGTGCAAGCCGATCAAACTATGCCATTTTTGACAGCATGGCAGAGTTTGATATGTGATCTGACTGGATTGGAGTACTAATGATACTTTACGATGACACTCTTTCGTCACTAGTGTGTTTTGCTGTCTCATTTCCTTTCCTTCATTTGTGGCAGAGTTGGATTTTCTTACTAATGGTTGATGCTAATTGGCAAGACAATTTACTAAATAGCTGTGCTAGTCTGTCGTATCACTCTACTGTCTTCTTATTCCTGCATAATAAAAGTTCAAAATTAATATTTAATGTCCATTTATTTATTTATTAGATAAGGTGTGTGATACAAGCAAGATAAGGTTCATCAGCGGATCATGATCTTAAAAAAAAAACACCCTGTAATTGCATAGTTAGAATTTGATCAAAGCAAATATTATATATATATATTTATTTATTTATATATTTATATATATATATATTATATATATAATATATATATATATAAATATATAAATAAATAAATATATATATATATATATATGTGTGGGTGTGTGTGTGTTTAACCAGTCATTTACGCCCGTTTCTATAATTAGTCTAAAATAAAACAAAGTAATTCACATTATTAACATTTAGTTTACTCATATTTACTCTAGTTTACTAAAATATTCACCAGAAAATGTGGAATTAGGGCATGACAAAAGTCAGGAGTAAAACACTTATCGTTAATTGGCCAAGTCAATAAGCCCAAATTAGCCCAAATATTGGCATAACAAGACAGTTAGTTTCTTCTTCCTCGTACTTTTGTTTTTAACACACTCTTTTGTTCTTCTTCTTCTTATTAGTCTTCTTCTTTTCTCAGGTTTATCCCTCTATTTCCCCTCTGCCTCCTTGATCTGGGAGGCTTGGGGGACCAGGGTGCAGACAGGGACCTGTCTCCATGGAAACAGCTTATGCAAGCGGCTGACCCCCACCCTGTTGCAAGGGGGGGGGGGGGGGGTGTTCGATAGGGGGGAGGAGAAAGGAAGAGGGGACGGGTAGAGGCAAGCGACACTATGTCCTTCCTTGGGGACTGGCGGCCTGTGCTTCTTCACAGAATTAGAATAGAGCAGAAGGGGGAGGGAGGCTTGGAATTTTCTAGTTGGTGGGTGTGTGTGTGTTGTGTGTGTGTGTAGAGAGTGTGTTAGGACGTCTCTCCCCAGGTCTTAAGTCTTGGTTCTAGGTCAGTCTGATGTCTGGAGGTTTGCACTGTCATTGTTTGTATTATATTGTGTTGTATTATTTTTAAGTCATCATGGCCCTTTTAAAAATATACAGTGGTAACCATTGTTTCTGCAAGATGTTATTGTTAAAGTTATTTTAACTAAATTGCGAGAGATCATTTATTATTTCTTATTAATAAATATATACTGTTCAAAAGTTTGGGGGTCAGTCCACTAAAAAAACAGCTATCTTATGGTATTATAGCATCTATGATGCATTTATTTAATTAGCAAAAATACAATAAACCTGAAATTTTGTTGAAATATTACAATTTAAATCTGATCCTTCAGAAAGAATTCATTCTAATATGATGATTTGGTGATCAAGAAACATTTCTAATTATCATCAATGTTGAAAACGTTTTTTTATTATTATTTTTTTTTATGGAAACCATGATTTTGTTTCATGATTATTTGATGAATAGAAAATAACATTTATTTGAAACAGAATTTTTTTCTAACAACGTAGCTATCAATTAAAAAAATCGAATCGTACTAACTTCAAACTTTTGAATTGTATAATAGTATATATAATAGTATATATATTTTTATTATATTAACACTTTTCTACTTTATTGGTTCTGTTTTGTTGTTTTTATTGTTGTTATTATTTTTATTATATAAAATATTTATAGTGAATGTCAAAGTATAAACCAAATTAATAATTGTTTCTGATGCGATCTTAAATGTAACAATATTCAGCCATTAAGAAACTATTTAGGTTAGTCACTATTATAATTAACAAAATCTCCAAAAAAAATCATAAAGCTTCTTGCACTGAGATTCCATGCAAATTTATTATGATTTTCCAGATGGAATAACTGCAATATTGATGTTGTGGCAGTAACTATGGTTATTATGGTAACATTTAGTTAAGGCAAAGTTTCCCAGTTTGAGGAAAAAAACATTTCTTAAAAACATGCTTTTATAATGAAAATGGGAAAAATTTTGTATGTTGTATTGAGAATACAACTCTTAAAATGATTTGTAGCTTTGTGCATCTAGCAACCGTACCCTGTAATGGCAGTGTGTCAGCATAGACATGATTACAAATGACATGGAAGTTCCTTTAAACGTTCAAAGTGTGCGTGCATGAGCTATAGCTCAAATCAGATCCAGAAGTTGGATGGAAAAGGAGCGTCGACCGTAGGGGAGGGGTTAAATATCTAAAGGAAAACAGAGATCACTCTAAATGTATAGTTAATGCCTAACACACCCTACAACACTCTCAGACACACACACTTTTGCTTATCGTTGCATAACGCTGTCTTAAGCACCAGCACAGCAGATGAGAGAGAGAGAGAGAGAGAGAGAGAGAGGGATGAAATTCCATGACATTGAGGGAGTGATAAAGCTGTATGTGCTGTGGTGTTTGGCATGGCCTGCAGGGAAATTTTGATGTGTGTTGTTATTTATTCATGGAGACGCTGGTGCAGGTTGCCCCAATGACATGCAAGTGCCTGTTCGCGAGCTGCCAGATGCCAAGAGGAAGCCCTGACAACTTTATTCGACTGCACACTCTTTATCTGCAGCATCTGATCAGGGCCAAAGCAGATTTAAATGCCACACGTTTGTTCTAAAATTATTTAGTATTTTTTAAAAGAAATTATGGAACTGCTCACCCAATAATGAAGTTCGGTCATCATTTACTCACCCTCATGCCATTCTGACTGACTTTCTTCTGTAGAACACAAAATAAGATTGTATTTTTCCCCCCGTACAGTTAATGGGTAAAAAAAAAAAAAAACTCCTTTGGGGTTTCACAGAAAAAAGAAAGTTGTCAGACAGATTTGGAATAACATAAGGGTGAGTAAATGATTTTTTTTATTTTTGGATGAACTGTCTCTTTAAATAAAGCATGTTGATTAATTCTGTGTAGCAATATAATTCGATTATGTCAATTAATGAGGTAATTTAATTTATTTACTGGCAGGTCATACAACATGGAAGGCAGGGAAGTGTATTTGCTGCAGAGCGCCCCCTATTGCTTTCAGCTCTATATTACAGGCAGACAGTTTCATAGACCGCCAGTAGCATCTGTATAGCTTGAGATGTTTATGTCTGCTTTCCTGTCAGTCCATCCTCTGAGCTCTTGCACTCTTTACGGGTTGAGATCCGGCTTTACACTGGATTAAGAGATGTTGTGGCCGGTTGTTTATCTGACCTGTGTGCTCGCACCCTGCTGAGGACATGAGTGGAAAGCTAGCTTGGAGCACGCAGGAGGTTCCACACAAAAACCGGTCACTCGAAATGTGTGCTTGTCTAAATGATTTTGTTCATAGTGAGGTCATTGTAGTTCAAGCAAGGCTGAAGTGAGCAAGTGTAGCAAAATCTGTACCATTTGAATGCCAGTGGGGAGTGAACATGTGAAGAATAGCTGATCACCAAAAAAGTTTGTTTATTGTGTTTGTGATATTGTGAACCTAATGAAGAAGTCTTCCTCTCCTATAACTTGTTTTGCCTGTCTGCTTATTTGAGAAGTTTCTTGAAATGCCCTTCTGTACTGTACTGCCCTAATGTACTGTAGTTCAGTTTGTTTGTATGGGATTGGTCATAACTTTGCTTCTTAATAAAAGGATTTTGGTTGTGGCAAGGGAGTGAGAAGACACAAAATTTTAAATCTGCTCCCATTTATAATCTTATATCCCAAATGCCCACAGTGTTCACCCATATTTATTTACAGTAGCGGCTCGTTGTGTCGCTTCAAAAGTGTGAGGAGGATCTGTTGCACGTTTGGGCCCAGGTCAGTGTGTAAGGAGGAGTGTGCCTGCCAAAGGCTTTTGGGTGACAAAAATTAGTTTGGTTGGCTAATTCTAATGTGTTAGTTTTATATGCCTCACTTTTCTCTCTCTCTCTCTCTCTCTCTCTCCTCTCTCTCTCTCTCTCTCTCTCTCTCTCTCTCTCTCTCTCTCTCTCTCTCTCTCTATCTCTTACAGGGCTCCGTCATACCTTGGTTTAGTATGGAATAGGGTGTCACTTATCCAAAATTTCAGTAGTCAGTTTAAATACCTGTGAAATTAAATGATACCGTGATGCTGTAGTTGTTGAACATGAAAGTTAAATGTTGATATAAATAAAAAATTCTATCAAAACAGTGACATGTAACCTTCAAGTATTACTTAATTAGATATTTCTTCACATTTTTAGTTAAAAAGATATTAAGAGCAGTTGAGTAGTTTTCTTTTCTTTTTTGGCACTGTTGTTTGATTTAATATTATCAACATAATTTACATGAGCAGGTCTTTAAAGTTTAATTTACATAGAGAAATGCACAAATCCAGTATTTCAACTTTTTATGTGATATTTGTTTTTTTTGAGTTGTTGTTTTTTTTTTGTAAAGTTGAACATGGACTTTATTTATTTTTAATAGCGATTTTGGTAACAAAGTTACCAGTACTCTGAAATCATGTAGCTGTCGGCACGATAGCCTCAAGGCAGCACGCTGACATATAGCTCGGTTGCACTACAGGCGTCCTGAGTTCGAGTCCCGGCTCATGGACCTTTCCTGATCCCACCCCATGCTGCTTTGCTCCACTTCGATCGGTCAACACTTACGTCCTATCAAAATAAAGGCAAAAAAGCCCAAAATAAATATTAAAAATCATTGTAGCTTTGTACCCGCATGGGGCTCTTTTTATAAAAAGTATTAATTGTATTTGAATTCTGTTTAGGATCATTATCATGCACTATATTAAGAGGCTGTTTTTTTATTAATGCAATATTAATGCATTTTAATTTTCATGCAATTCAATTGATTAGAAAAGTCTTTCACAAAAAATTAAAGCAGCACAACTGTTTTTAAAACAACAAAATGTTCGTGAGCAGAGATCATACCCAACCCACATTTTTTTGTAATATTTAAAAAATGTGCATATTTTATATATATATATATATATATACCACAACACACACGGTATATGTCCAAACCCAGTCATACATCTGGTAGTCAGGTCGGTAGATACCATGTTACAGCAAACACATCATGCGTTCACTTCTTTGGCTGTGGATTAAGGGAACGAGTAGTGTTACTGTATATAATATGCCTTATTTTAGTCCTCCCTTGTATCTTTAAGCTGGGGCATTGCCTGTAACTCTCCCTGCAGCTGCGAGTTTAAAAGTGCACTGCCTTATTTTGCATTGCGGATTTTCCGCGGGCCAAAAGGTGTGCTCCGAGGTGCTGTCGACCCGCTCATACCCGGGTCACAGAGGAATCGGACACTGTGAGCGCACACCAGAAACTCCTTGGTGCTCTCCCTGTACTGTTCTCCATCCCTCTCCTGTTTCTCTTTTGCATAACTGCTTTCCTCCCCCTCCCTCCCTCCCTCTCAGTGCCTAATTAATGGCATTAATTATCTCCAATTAGTAGTGTGGTCTTGGCAGCCGCTTCTGTCCCCTCATTTCTTTTGTTTCACAGAGGTCTGTGACACAGTATTCTCCCTGTGGGGCTGTCACTGGCCTAATGAAAGGCTACAAGGCCTGGCTTTCACCTCTCTTTCTCTCTCTCGTTCTGTTAGAGTACTTCAGCACGTTAGCCTCATTATCAATAGTTCACAGTGCCGGAGTTAAGTTTGCCGAGACGGATCTGCTGTGTGTTTTCCCACACAGGTGTTTGTCTCTGTCTTATCTGTGAAAGGTGAGAGCGAGTGGGTCAGCGCTCACCGGCATGTGCGGCTCATGTGAACGGACACGCTCTGGGATATCTGTGTGTTTGTGTTAAATCGGTTTCCAGGCCGCAGGTCTGAGCTGAACGTAATGACCCGATGAACGTGCTTTGGCTCAGAAAGACAGCTTTGGTTAACCTGCTGTCACTAGTCCAATTATCACATTATAAAGTAATATGTCAGCGACTGTTTTGCAGAAGATCGTCAGCATGGGATGCTTGTGTTTCCATTTGACAAAGCTTGTGAGGATTGTATTTGTGTTGACGAACATGAAAGCAGTAAAGATGAGGATGGTGTCTCTCAGGTTTTAAAATATTTCAAAGGACATTCACAAGCTATGGGAATTTGGTGGCTAGTTTTTGTTGGTGTAAGTTAATGCTACTTTTTCCCCTTTCTTTCTTTTTCCTGGGTTTTACCGTAGTGCGGCAACAACAAAAAAATATAACAACAAATATGAGTTTGGAAAACGTTTTATGTTATTACTATGAATGTTTGTAATATTACTTGTTACTTGTGTATTACTTGTGTATTTTTTATAAATAAACATGTATTATATATGTTATTATATAGATGGATAGATAGTAAAAAGAATTATAATAAATAAATTAGGATTTTTTAAAACATTATTATAATCAGAAGTTGTATCTATAACTATTATTTAATAAACCTGAGGTAACATGAACTAATAATGAACAGTAACTTTTTTAACTAATGTTAAGAAAGTAAAAAAATAAATAAAACTATAAGAAATGTTTTGCTTATTGTTATTTAATGTTAGTTTAGTGCCTCGAATTAATTACCCCCACTGTTGCCAAGTATGCATTTTTCATGCAGATTTGGGATACATTTATACTTTTGCCACGGGTTGTTTTTTAGTCTGCTGGCTGAAGCAAAATCACCCAACCCCACCCCCCTCCGGAACACAATTTCGACTGAGGTGGAACCCCCCTGAATGCGATTTTGGGGCAATTTTGGTAATCAATTTTCCCCGGACAGTGATTAGGCTAATTTTGAGTAGCAATTGGGCTGGTTTTGTTACACAGACCTGGCAACCATGATTATCCCCTCCTCATAAATTCTACTACAATTTTTTTCTTTATTGACCTATGACTTATAATTAAAAACAAACATTTTAAACAGACTAGAGAAAGAAGATTACAAATTTTCAGCAGAGATGACCTCTTGAAATCATTTTTAGGCCTCCAGAGTTCACATACAGAAATGATTTAAGGTCCTGCTAGCTCTGTGCTTGGATAAGCTTTAGTTAGTGGACTAGCCTCACCTCACAACTGACTTTCACTTTCCTTCACACCTTCTTACACACGCACATCTCCCATTCAGTTAACCACACATCTGTCTGCAGCTTGATTATGCATGCAGGTCTCTCCAGCTAATCTTTATAGACTCAACTCCAGCTACACTGGAGAACACGAGAGAGATGGGAACAGAGTAAAAGGGACGAGAGACACACGGGAATGAGAGAAAAGCAGGGATATGGAAGCCACCGGAGAGAATGCCATCAGGAGAGAGTTGTACAGCTGCTCAGAGGTCCATCCTCAAAGAAGAGTGTATTTACAGGAGTAAGTCATATAGGGATGCCTCAGGTCCCACTACTCTGCCCGATAACATTTAGATATTTGAAGTTTTAATTGACTGAACTTCAGGTTGAAATAAATGTAAATGAATGAGAGAAGCAGCCTTTGTGGTCTTTTTATCAAGCGGCAGTACTTTACAAATCCTGGATTGAATTTCTCACATGAACATTTATGGGCACCAGTCAGAGCAAGTATGTGACAGCTATATTTATTATTTTTAATTATAATTTAAATATATTATACTAATATTAGTTTTTTTGTAATTTTTCTATTATATATAATTATTTAAAATTATATTAGATATAAGAGCTATGTTTATTTTATTTATATATATATATATTTAATTTTAGTGATTTCGTGTTTTTTTATTATTCTCACGCTTAGTAAATGCTGAGGTATGTGAATATGGTAGTCATACAATACCATGGTGTTTCTGTCTGATACTCATAATATACCATCGTACAAACTCAGTACTTTTTATCAGAGCCACGTGTGTCTATTTTCTCAAGCACTGGTTGTCGAAAATTAGTTCTGTTGTTGAGATTTTAAAAAGTGTTTATGCGAACATGCTCAAGTGTTTGTTTACTTGTGTATCGTATTGAGACTCCTGCATAGCGTAATACCCAGAGGAGCTGTTTTTGGTAGGTTACTGTTTACATAGTACTGTTAGTCTATGGCTGTGTAAGGTGTGTATACGAAATGAGCTGCTGTAAATTGGCTTCTGAGATGATGGCAGTAATCATGAGAAATGAAGACGATCGCTGAAAAGCTTGGTCCCTCCCTATACATACACACGCAGCACACACGCTCCCACTGGCGGTGATTACCTGCCTAGGGTTTTAATGGCACTGTAGAGGAGAGCTGAGATCGGGTTGTCATGGCAACAAGGCGAAGGAGGCCTCCTTCTCCCCCTCTTCCTCACTCTCCTTTTTATGCACCTGAACAGACAGCATCTTACTTGCAGGACTCGTTTACTCCACACACACACACACCACACACCACACACACAAACACACCCACACACACCCCTCTGCATTTTCTCGTGTCCCTTCCCTCGGTCCCGCATTATACAGCAGTCTTGTGTGTTTAAGCGTGTGCATGTGTGTATGAAGCCAACTCTAGCCACCGCAGTCTCTCTCTCTCCTCGTAAAAGAGCTGGACGCCACGTCGCTAATACATCTCCTCCTCCGTCGCCTCCGGGTTCGGTTCCTACACGCCCCCTGTTAAAACAACTGCTCTTTTTCTGGGTTGGTTGGGTTGGCGAGGGGGGACTGAGTGTGAGTGTGTGTGTGTGTGTGTGTATGGCACAGGGGGTGATGCTGTATAACAGCTCTATAAGAGCCACAGATCTCACGGTGTCAGGCACCGACACTGTTCACAGACACTCCCTACCCTGAGTATTTGATCGGTACCAGCTGCCAGTATCTCAACGTGTGTGTGTGTGAGTATGTGTTTAGGAGCAAACTCTACCTCAGTCTTACTACTTGCCTGCCTCTTGAGTGTGTTTGCAGGTGTTGTAGCAGCACGACATAAGCTGAGAAGATTATTTCTTGACATTTTTCAACCTTTTGTCAAAGTTTTTTTTCCCTCTCAAAAAGAGGAGATATTTTTTTCCAATCATTTAGTATTGCCATGTATTTTCAAAAAATTGTATACATTTTATAAGTAAAATACAGCAAAAAAATAATAAACTCCTTACTAGTGGTCGACCGATATATCGGCCGATATTTGGAATTTTTTTAATATATCGACATCGGCCGATAAGTTTTCCTGTTTGACCGATGCGTTCGAGGCAGGACTTTTAATTTGGTGGCACAGTGCTCACATTCTCCCTCTTGTTCGCCGTCGTCGTTAACAGTTCTGTCTAATACGGATAGAAGTCTGTCTAATAATCAGATAGTTAAACAAAGGAGTTAAAATGCATACGAAAAGTATTATAACAGTTGCTTTTATATTATTAGTAATAGAAAGGCAAACATTATAATACGCTCTTGTTTGCCGTCAGCATTCAGCAAATACGCATTTACATCTTTTAAACAAATCTTTGAATGGCTAATGAATTTTATTTCACAAACCTTGCAAACTTAGTCTAATCCAGTTGTGAGATCTTGTGAAGTTTGCATTTGTATCCTGCATGATCGCGTGTTCTCTGCGTGACGGTCGATCCGTGTGATTTGAATGCGAACAGGAGGAGAGTTCAGCCTCACTGGAGATGCACGATCGACAAACTTTAAACTTGTGATTTCAAATTATGCTGCGCTTTATGCATTTGCCCACTGCCATATTCATGTAATTTCCACTGTGTGCTGTATGTAAAATGAGTGTTACCTTGACTTTATTTGAAAAAATATGATTCCCAGAATACTGAGTGCCCTGTTGTACAGTGTTTACTTCCTTTTTAATTAATTATTTTTTTTAAATATTTATTTATTTGTGAAAATACTTTGTCATCTAAAGTATATGTATGTTTATTTTACACATTTATTTTAATCCATTTTCAAATGATTTCACATTCTTAGCATTAATTAAATAAATCAAATGATATCGGCTTTATATCGGCCATCGGCCACCCTGCTTTCCAAGATATCGGCATCGGCTGTCAAAAAAACAATATCGGTCGACCACTACTCCTTACCCACAAGTGGTTATTTTATGTATATTGACTGATTTTTTTGGGGGGGGGGGGTTTCCTTCCATATTTTTTGTGACATACATCTAGCTAAAAAGAGTTATGGGGAAAACTTAAGTTTCTCAGTTGTAGATTGGATGGAGGCTGAACTGAATGTGACCTTCCAGTGTGACGTAAGTTAACAGAAAGAAGACTCTAGTTTTCACCATTTTTTTTAAATAAAAAATTAGGAGGTCAAAAATATAGTAAAAAAAAAGGAAACGTATGCATGGATAAATCATTCACAATAAGATCTATAACATTTGTTTAAAAAATAGATAAGGTGAATTATAATTTTGTCACAACTTGAAAATTTGTTTTTAAAAGATGATGCAAACAAATCAGCGAATCATATTTTTTAATTAATTAATTTAAAATGACAGGTTGAACTAATTCACAGAAATTAATCGACCTTGCCAAATCTAATGGCACTTTTTCTACTGAAGTCTGAATTACTGTCTTAGCGCTGTCATGCTTTCGAGAAAAAAGACAAGGAGGAATTGTGAAACTAGTCTATAATGACACGGTCTTTAATGGCCTAATAAAAAGCACATTAAAATCATCACAATGTTGCTTCATTTTATATTACCAGCAAAATCATTTTCAATATTTAAAATATTTCAGGGACTTCTGTTAACATCTGAGTGATGGTGCAAATGAATCAATGAATCATAGTTTTGAAACGATTCATTTCAATTGACAATTAAATGAATTGATTCATTGAAATGGCCAATTTAATTTCAATTACGTTAACTGCTTCACAGAAATGAATCAACTTTAGAAGCCGTTTTGCTACTTGAAGTTTTGTCATTAAAGCAACATTTTTTGATGTTAATTGGTAGGAAACATAATTGCCAAATAAAAAGCACATTAAAGTAATTAGTAGTGTTGCTTTATTTTATATCAGCAGCAAAATCCTTGAGTATTTCATATATCAGCCTTCCCCAGTGTTTGTGTTTGTGGAGTAAATGGGAGGAGCCGTTCTAAATAAGCTCCGCCCACTGACCCCAAGGGTCATGTGTGTGAGAGAGAGGCTGTGTGAGTTTGTGTATGTGTGTGTTTGAGGCCAGAGGCGGCTGTAGAGAGGTTTGAGTTACAGCAGGGGGAGGGAGTGTGTGAGCCGACTGCCTGCTCTTGCTTTTTAATCCTCCCTCTTTTTTTCTTTTTCTTACTTTCTCCTTTATCTTCCCTCCTTTCCCTCCTTGTTTAGTCTCTTTTTCACTCACACATACACTGACGCACACAATGTGCCTCATCTCCTTCTCTTTCTCCGATAGAACAGGGCAGACTGGCAAACACACAAGCTCCCAGCAGCAGACCGTTAAAGAGGTTTGAAAGAGGGAACGGGGCCAATGGAGGAAAGGGGCCCCAGTCTCTAAGTGTTCCACTAGCTCAGGAGATTCCACTTGAGGCTCCTCTTACTCTGTTTGCTTGTTTTATGCCCCTTTTATGAGGGGAAGTATGTACACAGATACACAAGAACCGAGCTGTAGTGCAGGCGTTTTTCTGATGCAAATAAACGTCTCGTGTTAACACTCTTTGAGTTGAATGTGTGGGTTTACAGAGAGTGATCTTACTTGTATAATTGCACACTGACACTTTGCACTCTGCTCTGTTTAAGAGCAATGTAGTGAGATTGTATATCTAAAAGCTTTGTTTGCTGCAATTAAACAAACTGCAAATTCTGCCTGTTTTGTTTCTTTATGGTCTGCGTTGTATTGTATCTGCTCACTATGTTTGTCTTGTAAGGCAGCTGAAAAAAAACTTAAATTTCTTCTCATGCTATGGATAAATAATGTGTATTGATTTGATTGAAAAATGCAATAAGTATTATTACAATTTAAAATAACTTTTCTGTTCAGTTAGTATTTAAATAATATTTTAAGGTTTATTGCTATGATTCAAAATTTTGTATTGCTTAATATTTTTGTGGAAACTTTGGTTAATTTTTTTAGGATTCTTTGATGAATTAAAATTTCAAAAGAAAAAAGAAACAGCAATAGAATTTAAATATAACTATTTTTATCTTCTATAAATAAATCTATATCTATATGAATCTCAACTAAACTATCTTATGTTAAGAAATATGTCAATGTCAATAAGGTTTTTGTTAACTCTTTTTTGTTTTATCCAAATTAATTTATAAAAATAAGTTAACCCCTCTAATTTTATTTACCAACTAAAACAATATTCCCTTTCAAGTAAAACATTTGGAACAGAAAATGAAAAATAAATGTAATATTACTTAATAAAATGCCAGTTTTTAATGTTAGACATGTCAAAAATAGCGTCAAAAATATTTTGATAAAAGAAAATTAACTAATATGGTTTTCATCTTTACAAATTGTGCATTTGATATTTTTATCCAATATATGAAGATACATGTAAACATGAAATTTACTGCATAACACAAACTACCCAGATATCAGCATCAGGGTTTGAAAAACATTTGATACAATATTGTTATTGATGGACCAAACAATGCACTATAAATCATGTCACGTCGAAATCAAAGTAGCATTCGTGTAATATTAGTATTGTATCAGGGTTGTCTAATATCTATGCTAACTTGTTCTCTCTGTCTATTTCCTAGAGTGCAGCAGCAGCCCCCAGCCCCGTAATGGGCAACATGCCCCCCAATGACGGCATGCCGAGCGGACCAATGCCCCCTGGTTTCTTTCAGGTAAGCACAGCTGGTTTCAATCTCTTCCTTGCCTTCTTTTCCATTCATCACCCTGTCACATCTGTGCTCCATTCATTCATTCATTCAGTCTCTCTCATTCTGTGTGCGCGTGGGCTGCTGGTGGGTCTGTCTGTGGCTGTGGGCGGCTTGACAGCAGCCTGGAGCTCTGCTGTCTGTGTGAGATCATTCTGAACTTCAGTTTTTTTCCACACAGTATTCCTCACCGGTAAGATGGAGGCTTAGATCATTAATTGTTAGTGGAAAGTAGCTGTAGTTTCATTTCTGGAGCTGTATTACACTTCCTGTCTCAAGTCTTTGAGATCCCAAATGGAAATCGCCATGGTTACTAAATGGCTCAAATCTGGAGATTGACTGATTATCAATTAACTGTGTTACAAAACATTTAACCGTGATTCTGAGAGAGAGAAAACGAACAAATGGGATTTTCCCTCTTCGTGTGCTTCTGAATGAGTTTGTTCCTCTTTTAAATATTTAGTTGTTTCTTCCTTCCCTGCTAAACGTTCTCCTTCCCTTTCTTTATCATACCTCCATCCATCTGCTTGCAGCTTTATTCATTCTATCCTGCAGGCCGTGTTGTGTTCATGAAGGTGTTACGTGTTAAACGCGATGTGTTTTTTGGTGGACAGTTACCGTTTTCTATCTGATCGGTTTCTTAAGCCGTTTTAAACGGATGGCCTATGAAAACAGATCAGGCTTCTTAATCAGTGATGTCTGTACAGGAATATTGAGGTTAAACTAGATTTTATTTGTTTCCGAAGAAAATGTGAGCGCCTGTGGAAACATTGCTGCCATTATGCTATGGCGTTGCTTTGCAGTTGCTAAGGAGTTCTGAGTGTTTTTAATTGTTGCTAGGTGGTTACTTGCTGACACAAGTCAAAATAAGCCAAGTCTTTATGATATTCTGTTCCCTAGATATGGTCCCTCCCTTCATTCTTGTTTATTCGCCCGTTTTATTGTCCGCCAGATTAAAAGTTGTTCTCAAGCCACTTGATTTGAGTTGCCATACGTGTGTGTAATACAAACAGTGCAAAAACGTACAATTTTTAGTAGTGATGCCTGATATATCGGTACCATGCTATCGCCATTTCTAGAGGTTTTTTTATATTTATTATTATTTAATGGAATTGGCTGATATTGGATGTTTAAAGATGTAACTGATTTCTCTTATTTTTACATTTAGATGACCTTTTCTATCATCTAAAACTAACCTAAAGTTAATCTTTAAACACTATATGACTCTCAAATGACATCCCTTTTTCACATTGTGTTAATTTCGTTTAAATCTCAAAAAACAAAAAAAAAAAAATGCACGCATTTTTTTTTTATATCTTATTTTCTTTATGTGTCCTTTTATTTGTAACTTTTTTAGCAAAATATTTCGTGTCTATATCTTATATATAAATTTTAGTACCTTTTAATATTGGCCATTTATCAGCTATCGGCCATAAGATGAAAATAATTTAACAAGTTATTGGTAACGCCCAGTATTTGAATATTGGTGCATTGATAATTATTAATGGCTTCTTCAAATCTCTAATATTCAGTATCTCTAATCTTCAGAGCACTAGTAATGGTGATAATAATTATAACATGCTCAGACGTTAGTTTTTCATCTAAATTTCCTCCACTTGTCGTGAGGTGAGGTTTTGGATATATTGGGTTTCTAGAGGTTTTTTTCTTTTTATTCCCATTTCCGTGTGTTTACATGAAATGTCCCGTTCAGATAATCACATACAAGTATGGACACTCGTAGCCTCATAATCAAACATGCTTGTACACATCCACAGCCCTTCCCATGATGCAGCGGGGGTGGTGGAGCGTTTGCTCAGTGATGGACAGGCCTAGCATTTGGCAGTGTTAGTGATAAGGTTGAACCGAGGGAGGAGACGCTTTCTACGGCTGTCTGGAATCTCTGCTGAATGGGGAGGGAAGGGTTGGGAGAGCAATAGAGGGGAAGGTTTGAGGAGAAGGAGGGTGCAGAGAGGTGCGGAGGAGATTTTTGGAGAAGCAGAATAGTGCTATTTATATCAGCTCAGCGCTGGGGGAGGGAGAGAAGAGGTGTGAGGTGTTCTGTTCTGTGTTTGCTGTTCCTGAGATTGGTTACTTTCTACCACATCATTGAGAGAACAGGACTGTGTGGGTTTGGGTTCATTCATCTGTTTACTAGGGATGCACAATATAAAGATTTTACCTCATACGGCAGATACATTTTTTGCTATAGCAGATAACTGATACAGTAGCTGAGAGTATGATCCATGCATGCTATGCTGTTGATTAAATAAAAACAGTGCTTCAATCCAGGATTTTATATGATTCTAGTCAAATTAGGAATCAAAATTAATATACATTAGAATATACATAATATACTATCTTTAAAGTACATTGGCATACCGTGTAAATTTCATGTCTAAAAATCTAAAGGGACCTAAAGTCTTAAAAATACTTTGTCTTTTCTGATTTAATGTACACTTTCAAAGAGTATTTATTTTTATTTTTTTACATTTTATTATGTTAGACATTTTATTTTTTTCAAATAAATGCTTTAAACTTCATATTCATTAAAGAATACTAGAAAAAAATTAAGCAGCTGTTTTTAACATGGATAAAAAGAAATGTTTCTTGAGCACCAAGTCAGCACTATTAGAAGGATTTCTAGAGGATCATGTGACACGAAGATTTATATTGGTTTTTTGAAATGCAGCTTTGTCTCACAGATAATGACATTTTTAAAATCAATTAGAAGGTGAAATGTAATTGTAGGTAAATTCCACTATTTTTTTCTGTATTTTTGATCAAATAAATGCAGCCTAGGCAAGCTGAGACGTCTTTTAAAAACATTAAAAAGCGTACCTACTCCTTTGGTATTTGGACTTACCATATTTTCCCATAGCCACCCAGAAATTTAAAAACTGTCGCCTTGTAAAGAACAAGTGTGGTATCGTCGCTTCAGTATTTTTCTAATCACACCAATAAAGGATAATTAAAAAAAAAAGCCATATCAGTGCACCCTGCTTTATTGTGGTAGAGTCAGGGGGGAGTGGAAGTGAACTGGTTACTGAGATGTTTAGCAGAAAAGGCAGAACGGCGAGCGCATAGTGAGCGCTACCACGCTGTGTGGATGAGGTGAATGAACAGTCATGATCAGGTGCTAACGTGAGTTAAAGAGGCCTTGATCATCCCTAGACCCTCTAATCCTTCCCTCAGTCAGCCTGGGAAAACACACACACACATGCTCAAGTGTTCCTGTTGTATCAGCGCTGGTTCTGGGACATCTTGGAGTGTCTCATGCCAGACCCGCACGATCCACCTCTCACAGGGAGATCCGAGAACGGTCACGGCTAATCGAAACAAATCTCCCCAAACCAGCCCTCAAAAGTCCTTACCTAAGCCACAAGTGTTTAGTGCTCACATCCTTCATCATGGTGTTATAAACAGGCTGCTTGTATCACTAAATGAATGTTGTCCCATGCAATTAAATCAACCTATAAATGCTTAAAGGGTTAGTCCCCCAAAAATGAAAATTGTTATCATTTACTCACTCTCATGTCATTCTAAACCTGTATGACTTTCTTTCTTCTGCAGAACACTAAAGACAAAATTTTACTAATCAAACAGTTTCCGTTTCCATTGACATCCACAAGAAGATATTTTGAAGAATGTTGTTAACCAAATATTTTCATTTTCGACTTCCATTGTGTGACACAATCCCACAAGTCAATGGGACCTGAAGCATTTTAGTTACAAACATTCTTCAAAATATATTATTTGGTATTCTGCAGAAGAAAGTAAGTCATACAGGTTTGGAACGACATGAAGATAATAAATGACAATTTTTATTTTTAGGTGCATTATTCCTTTAATTCTCTAGTATGTTTAGGCCTTCTGGTCACTTTTATTCATACAGACAGTAGAGAAAGAACAGAAAAACTGTATTGAAAAAAAACAACGTGGCCAGCTGCATTTGTGTATCAGAGCATCTGCTAGGCCACTTGTCAGACTCTGAATGTGCTGTATCTCATTTGGTTGTGTTATTTTTGTTGGCGTGGGTGGGTCAGTGTTGCACCCTGGGCAGATGTGTTGTTCTGCGGCTGCGCTCTGTGTGGCAGCTCTGGTCATCAGCGTGGAGATTTCCGGTCGTGCTGGATGGATGGTTTCCTCAGCCCCCCTGAAAACAGCGGGAGGGCTTGTCTGAGGTCTGAGCACTGGCCAAAGGTCAAGAGGCGGTAATAAGTGTGGGTCACAACCACATATACACTCGACAGGGTGGTGAAAAACTACTGAAACGCCTCTTCTGCCGCCTCCCTCCGAAGATTATTTTCCTTCTTTCGTTTAGTCACGAAACGTCAAAGACGATCCGTTTACATCAGTATGTTTAGCATAGAAACGTATGCATCTGTTTACTGCATATTTTTAGTCTAATAGTGAAGACGTTTAATGCTCAAACAAATAAATAGTTGCACTTCTGTGAGAAGCATGAACGCGTCTACTGCTGAGAGGTTTGCTTTGTTAACACTGCCCTCGAGTGGTCGAGAAGAACTATTGCAGATGTCCAGCGGCCGTCATTCAGAGTGTATGAATACTGTCAAGCTAACTGCCCCTTTAGGGCCTGAGAATGGAGATTGAAGGGCTCTCTCTGTTGATAGCCATGCTGGTAAGTGGCAGGTTATTATCTTCTCAAAGGTGTCAGAAGTGATTTTTATTTATCGCTGTTTTGAGATCCTTCCCCAGTGAGGCAGACTGCAGAGTTACCGTGACTGGATGAACACTTCTGTAGGGACTCTAATATAGGTGCACGGGACCCATAATGCCATATGCTTCACATTCAGGCTTGTTGTTCAGGGAGAGAGAGGAAAAGAAGCAAAGCTCCTTTGTTGTTTGTTAGTTATTAGTCATATAGTCTCATGTTCCTTACAGAATCATTTTAGACTTGAGCTCAATGGCTTATTGATCATTAATGAACAATATGGAGTAAGGATATACACACATACTGTAGACAAACAACACTGCTAAACTATTTTTACTTGGTTTGAAGAAATTGTGTGTGGTGTTTGCTCATGCAAAACTCGCCACCATTGTGAGGGCCTTGCTATGTGTTTGCTAAGGTTTTCTGAGTGAGTGCATCCTTTTTGTTTTTGTTTTTAAAACTTGTGTACATAGTTTTAATTATTTAAAACTAAAACTGTTTTATTTATTGTTATTGGTCAGTATTGGATATTTATTTGCGCATTCTCATTTTCCTTAATTTTATTTTATTTTTTAAGATTTATTTTTATATGACCTTTTTATAGTATTATAATCGTTTTAATATGGTTAATGTACCCTCTGCAAATGAATATCCGTTCTTCATACTTAAAATGTTTTGATTCCTAAATTCACATGAATCATATATTTTGTGTTTTACATTTTTAATGTGTTTATTTTATTTGTAATTTAATTTTTCATTGTTATATTTTACTTTATGCTTTATAAAATAACCGAATTTTAGTATCTATCTTGATTATTTCAAATATAAATATTTTGAGTAACATCCAGTTTAAGCATATAAATAATTATCCACTTATCCATGTTTTGATATTAGTACATCCATATAGTGATTAGTATTTTCTGATACATTAAGTCAACATAAGCTGAACGTTTAATGTCCCTCAGTCCTGTTGAGTTTGTATGGTTGGTGTTTTAACCTTTTTTAGCCTGAAGTATGAATTTGAAGACTCACTTATCAGCCTCAAACACATATTTCTTCAAAATGAAGTTAATCTATAAAAACCTGTCATGTTTTATTGAGAACTTCGTGCATGAAATAATAGTTGTTTGATTCTCATAAAAGCCATTTTGCATTGAACTCCACACACTAGCTTTAGATTTCCCACCAGTATTTAGTACCTAGTAAATGAGTTTGAGTGAGTTTGTGTCTTGAGTGTTAGTCGTGAGTGTTTGTGTAAGGGCTTCGGCAGCAGCAGGCCTCACTGGAAGGCCGTCTGTGCATCTCTCATCTCCCTCTTCTCTCTTAAAGGGGCCTCCCGGCTCGCAGCCATCACCACACGCACAGCCTCCCCCCCACAATACCAGCAACCCCATGATGGGACCCCACGGCCAGGTAAGACACACAGCAACCCTCACACACACATACACACCATGCCCTTGCTTGCACACTCGTTATACACAAGTTCACACTTGCACACATGAGAACTGTTGGTGGCGCTGGCATCAACTCACTTGGGCAAGATGAACGGTGTAAATTACATGGTTATTTATAATTCTCTGGGTTTTTGAAGTCCCCTTCTTGTACACATACACAGAAACACACATTCCAGTTGCAGAGTTTTATTTGATTGTTCCTATGTATTGACTTTAGTCAGGGTTGACGCCATTTTTAAAGGGATAATTCAGTCAAAAATGTTTCATGTTTCATGTTGTTCTAAATCAGTATGACTTTCTATCTGTGGATCACAAAAGTAGAAATTTCAAAGAATTTGCTGGCCAATATTTCCATGCAACTGCAATGAATGGGGACTGAAGCTTTCAAGCTTCAAAAAGATGCAAAAGCGCCATAAGAGTCTGTAGGAGAAGTGAGCTTTGCTAGCAATTGCTATATTTTAAGTCTTCTGAATATAGATTTGCCCTAGTGTTCATGAGAGAAGTCCCAGTGTCTGATTCATGAATGAATGGTCCTTTTAAATCTGACACTATTTTCTTGCTACAGCTGCTTTATAGCAGACTTTGTATTTGCCTCATTTTTGAAGTTTGTATCATTGATTCGGTTACTTCCCTTTTTAATCTGGAAGAGCTTAAACAGGTCTACTGTCTAAAGGAGTGCTTTAAAAACAAAGGTGACTTGCTTGAATCTGATCTTTCAAGAATCATTATCGACTTTAGTTCATAAAACTGGTCTGAATGATTCATTCATGAATTGGCCTAGTCTGATTCTTGAGACATTTATTTCAGGATTTTTTGTTGAAAGAAAGTTCAAAAGAACAGCATATATTTGAAGGCGTTTGAATCTTTCGTAACATTATTAGTCTTTACAGTTTTATTATTATTATATACACTATGTAATGTCTGTTACTATCACCTTTTTTGATGACTCCATTCCCCATTCTTACAATTGTGGCAGGAGCAGCCAGCCCAGTATTCAAGATATCTTTTTTGTGTTGCCAGAAAAGAATCAGACGGCTTGTACGGCATGATGAATGAGATTAAAAATTGTCATTTGTCGATTAAATATTTCATTTTTTACACATAATAACAGAGGCTGTGGGAATAGAACTCAATCAATAGTTGTACTCTTTTGTCTCCGTTTGTCCAACAAAAGTGGAAACATATGTTTGAAAGTTACATTAAGACTGTACCCATCCCTCACAGCCCGTTTTCATTGGGCCGGTGTAACGTCACACGCAAACATTTTCAGCCAAAAACGGGAAACTTGTTATGCGTTTTGCCTTTTTGTTTACACGACAACAGCGTTTTGGGGACAGAAAACATATTTTTGAAAACGGGTTTCAAAATGCAAGTTTTTGAAACGCCACCGTTGCGTTATCCGTGTAAAAACAAAAAAAAAACCACCCAACGGGAACTCTTTGAAAACGGTGACGATCATGCGCGTGTTATTATGTTGTTTAGTATGTAGAACCATGCGCAGTACGTGGTCGATTTTTAAGGCAGCCGAACAAACCTACTGGCTCACGAGTTTGCTACGCTTCTTCAGCAAGTGTAGTTTACTTCCCCCATAGTACCACCAACAGCGTAGGACCTCATTATGACACATATAATCTCACTTCCCTCCCGGTACTGTCCTACTAACAAGGTGATAGCCACTACTGGCCGGCAACGGATACATCATTTTCTGTCCTTTTTTTTTCGCGAGTGTAAGACCTAATCGTTTGAAAACGTTGTCATGTATAGTGAACCTTTGTTAACACAAGACGTTTTGACTACATCGTTGACATGGTAAACGTAGCCTATTCCATTCCTCCTTTGTCTTCCCTTCATTTTTCTTTCTTCCACCTCTGTTTCTCCTACCTGTAGTGGACGTATCCTTCAACCCCCCCCCCCCCATCTAGATCGCTCCCTGCGAAGGATAAAATTCATCTCTCCTTGTTCTTTGAGATGGGCTCACCCTAGGCGCGAAGGGGCCCTCACCCCACCCAACCCCACCAGCACATTAATATTGTGAGCCTCTCGCCACACAGCGCCCTCACAAACACATACAATGCAAAGCACACTGACTGTGCAGAGAACCAAAACATGTGCGTAGATGTGAACTCACATGCGCATACCCACAAAACACAGTGACTTATCATTCTCAAAGACACTTCCGCTTCCTTTCTCCACGAAAAAACACACACATACACACTGCATATTAGAGCACTATGGCTGTACAACATATTCCTCCAATGGTAAAAACACTCCAATTAGCGCATAAACATGCACAAACACACACACACACACCCATACGACCTATCCCTCATCCGTTCAGCGCTGACATGTTTCAGCAGAGCCCTGAAAGTTGGCACGAGTCTCTCGGGGAGTTTCCCACAGGCCTTGACCACAGAAGTGGCATCGGGTTTCGTCTCTAGACACGCAGCCACACGGCGCTAATGGTTTGTATGTCAGGACGCAGGCACTATTCTGCCTTCGTTTGAGTTGTTGTGGTCACTTTCCATCCTGACCAGACTTTCACTTGAGAAGCGTCTAAGTGCAGCCACTTGAGTTCTGACGTTCCTGATGCTCTCCTATGTGTTCGTTGAAAGACCACAAGGGTGTATGTGTGTGCACGTTTAAAAGGCGGAATGGGAGCAGTCTGTGTTGACGGACAGAAGGAGTGATGTCAAATTGTACATATTTGATGTCATCTTGCGTTGGCTTCAGCTCTCTGTGCATCTGTCTGTCCATTCCATCTGCTATAGGCTGGCCTGCTGCACTCATTCATTCTGGTCTTTACAATGCTCTCGCTTTGTTCTTAAATAGGGCAACATGTTGCTAATGATGCCTTTTTCTTCTTCTTTTAGCCTTTTATGTCTCCACGGTACCCTGGTGGACCTCGGCCGTCTCTTCGCATGCCAAATCAGGTACAGAAAACATCATCACACCCCATCATGTTGAATTTGCAAATAAACAGTTCTTCCATTTTTACACACCTCTTAAGGGTCACCGAAATCAAGAAAATCCTGGAAATGTCATTTTAAAAGGCCATGGGATTTTCTGTTCTTAATCAATGTTTTGTTGTTGGTATGTTTGACTCTAATATATTTTATTTGCTAGAAATTTAATTGTGTTATCTAGTGTGAAGTAAAAAATAAAATGATGAAATTGTTTTTTTTTTTTTTTTTAATAATGCTAACTTAATATAAAATAATAATATTTGATAAACTATGCAAAAATATGGCAGCTAACTTGTTGAAGCTAAAAATTTGAAGTACAAAAATAAATAGAAATAAGATAGCTAAATAGAACAAATAAATCTATATTTATATATACAATGAGAAAAACAAAATTACAATTTTAACTCTAAAAATAAAAGCTAATTAAAAATGATTAAATACTATAATCGTATAATAAATATACTAAAATAACATTGGTGCCTTGTCTTTAAAAAATGTCACTGAAATTCATTGGGCAAAAGGTGGGAAACCTAACAGTAGTTGTTTCTAACAAACATTTGCATACATATGCATGTGACAGATGTTCATACATGCCTATGATGCCCCAAAATAATAATATAAAATGATTTTATTTGCAAATAGTCGTATGTGTGTAAATAGATTTTTAAATTCTATTTACATTCATGAATGAATGTAAATTAAATTCATTTACATTCATTCTTCGTTATAAATTGAAATGACTTCTGACTGTTACATCAAAACCAGCTTGTGATGTTCCTGGTCTCTGTTGTTCTAATACAAAGTACTGTAGCAATAGTGACATTGTGTAAAGATTTGTAAGGTCAGTTGTGTAAAAGGTTATTGAATTTATATTTTATACCAATGGACTTCCATTGAAAATAAAGGATAAAAGGAATTTGTTCCTTTTACATGATTCCAGTATAGATAACTAAGTTTGTCACCTCCAGTGTAAACATGATGTACGTTTTCTGTAAAACACTTCCCATGTATTTCACTGACCTTCCCTCATTTATGTCCTCTTCAGCCTCCGGTAGGGGTTCCAGGTTCACAACCACTCCTGCCAAACAGTTTGGACCCAACCAGACCACAAGGTAGCTTGGTTCTTGGTTCAACACTTCATAACCACAGAGCAGACTTACATGCAGACTGATGAATGACATATTATCGACTGTGTAATATTTTTACAGGACATCCTAACATGGGTGGTCCAATGAGAATGAATCCTCCCAGGGGGATGGGTGGCATGGGCCCTCAGGTAGGCACATATTGTTGCTCACTTTCTACTCATTTATCCTTTTGTAGTCGCCCCCAAGTCAAATGCCACAGGACTTAGATAGTCAGAAACCCTGTTACTCCTCTTTAGCCACCTGTGCTGAAAGCAGAGTTCTCACCACTTCTCTATTTTTCTCTCTCTCTCTGCCCTTCTCGTTCTTGGCAAACGAAGTGCCGCACAAATCAGCAGCTGGTGCAGCATCTGTTTGACAAATTAGGTAGAGCGCAAAGCAAAAGCTCGGGTTAGAAAGCCTCTGTCACACTTTGCCCTCCACCCACGGGCAGCCAGACAGGTGGGCCGCCGTCTGCCTGAGCAGAACTTTGTTAGCATTGTGTCATTCGCATCCCAACCTGTTCGGTTGGATCCCCACTACTATGCATGACAGTGGATGAAGGACAGGGTTTCCTGCAGCGCATAGTTGCTGCATTTTCAGCCCCACAGCAGAAAAAAAAATATTTAGTTTCTAAAAAACTTAGATACTACAAAATAATGCCTAGACAACAACAATCTTTTCAATTCAGTGTGCATTTTACATATTTATTATTATTCTTATTAATATGACTTAATATTTTTTAATTACCTTTATATCACTTTTTTATTTTAATACTGTTTTTGTATAACTAATTATTAATGTACATATATACCACACACACACGATAATTATGAAAAGATAAAATGTAGTTTTAGTTTTAATAAATGTAATGTATATTTAATTATTAAATATACAGCTATACTTTTTGATATTTTTTTTATATTGTTTCAATTTTATTTTTAATACATTATTACATATAATATAATGTTGTTATATTAACAATAGCATATATGTGTAAAAATGTATTATTTATCTCTTATTAATTATGACTTGCATGCGTTTACACTGGTGAATGTTTAAAGGGGCCATAGGGGATTTCAAAGTTTCCTTTCTCTTTGGAGTGTTACAAGCTGTCGTGAATGATAAGATTCCTAAAGTTGCAAAGACTAAAGTCTCAAACCCAAAGAGATATTCTTTATATAAAAGTTAAGACTCATCCACGCCCCCCTAAAACGCCTCGTTCAAACACGCCCCCACATGTCTACTTCACTGTGTGGGAAGATTTGCATAACGTCGCCCTTATGTTCACGCAAAGAAAGAAGGCGTACTTTGATTCTCGCTGTAGTATTGTTGCCGCCGCGGCCATGTCGTGGAGATGCTGTGTGTTTCCTTGTGAAAGCAAACTATTTGTTTGGCCTCCAAAAGAGGACACGAATAGAAATCAGTAGTTAAGTTGTATTTACAAAACTGTTCCAGAACACGTCAACCCAAATATTCAGATGTGTGCAACGCATTTTTATGGAGGACGAGGACTGTTTCCTGGCAGAGTAGCCTACAATGCCAGCTGTTCTGACTCACAAAACTGTAAGTATGTTTTTTTATATTTAAAGGATTTGCCACTTATGATTCAAACGCGGTCTTTGGGCAGTTTAGAGTAGCACTTGTTGTTTGTCATTTCTCCTACTATCACAAATGCAGACATGTTTTTATGTTTACGCGGCGCGATGCAACGCAATGCGTAAAAAGACAGTATAAGTCATTATAATCAGTAATTACGTCCCCACTGGATGCAACAAATGCCTCGTTTATAATGGGTTTTATTGTATTGGTTTTGTCTCGTTGCACCGGGACACGCCTCATATGGAAAGGGACGTAACATTTCCGTCACACACTTGAGGTATCGGACCATCACAATCACAATGCACTAGATAGCTGGCCAATCAGAGCACACCTCGCTTTCAGACCGATGAGCTTTGTAAAAATCGACGCGTTTCAGAAAGGCGGGGCATAGAGGAGAAACAATAATGTACAGTATTTGGAAAATAATGTGTTTTTTTAACCTTAAATCGCATAAACACATTTTACAGCAACGTCATATGACCCCTTTAATGCTGGATTCCAATTCAGACAGATTTTAAAGGTTCCATAAAAATTGTTCAAATGTTTGTTTTTATTTTCTTTGCCCATTGTAGAACTACGGAGGTATGAGGCCTCCTCCAAACTCTCTAGGTGGTCCAGGCATGCCCGGAATGAACATGTGAGTTCTTTAACATGAGAACACTCCCTTTTGCCATTTATTTAATCCTATTAAATCATGTTTGTTAACCTCCTTCTGTCTCTGTTCTGTATTTCTATCCTTTTTTGCTCTCCACCGACCCACCTTACAGGGGTCCTGGAGGACGTGGCCCCTGGCCAAACCCGAGTGCTAACTCGGTACGTTCACATACATTGCTATGTTTGTGGCTGCAGACAAAAACATGACATGCATTATTGCTACACTGACTTTACTGCTGAAAACGTACTGTGGTTGCACCATGATACAGCGATGGTATCAGATACCATTGTACTTCATTATATACCAAAGATTATTATATTCATATATCATAGTATTATAGTATTCTAATTATTAAGTGTTGTAGTTTAATTGTCATCAAAATATAATGTATTCATTTTTATTTTTGTTGTTGGGTTGACAGATAGCATACTCCTCCTCATCTCCAGGCAACTACGTGGTGAGTACCTAACTTTAGTCAACGTTTTTGTAGTATATATTAATTGTCTTACAGCATAAAAAAGAAACGACTTCCAAGCTGTCTTTGTAATATTTCCTCAAAAATTTAATAACTTGCCCTGCAACTACTTTCATTTTTAGATGATGTGACAGCAATGTTTCAGGAGGAAAACAGTCTTATGGAAATGAAATAAAATTGTTTGCAAATGCACTTTCAAATGGACCATTCAAAGAACATGTTGCAGAGATTTTTCAGTTTTTTTGCCTCTGCCGTTAGCTCAAAGAAAAAGTGCGAAATTGAGTCATTCCTTTTGGAAACTAAAAGCATAACTAAGCAGATATTTAAGTTTCTGAATGTATTGATTTTGCTTTAGCAATTGCTATCCTGCTTCGTTTTGCCCCTAGCATTGCCTCTCTTAAAAGTCAAATATCTGCACATTAGTCAAAGCAGCTTAATAGCTCCCCTGTGCCTAGTGTGTCTTTGTTTAAAAACTGCTCCTCTGGTAGATCTCTGATAGTACGGCAGGTACTATTACATACTGAAAAGCTAAGCATGTGTTTGTGTGTGTGTGTTTCCTCTCTCAGGGTCCTCCAGGAGGAGGTGGTCCACCAGGAACTCCCATAATGCCAAGCCCAGGAGGTACAGTAGATCTGTTCTGTCGCTCTCCCTTTTGCATATAATTCACACACTCGCTCTCACCTTCCCTCTATAATCAGCACAGCCGGAAACAGTTTGTGTCTCTCCAGGAAAGAAAGATGCTCAGCATTTCACAAACACTCTATTTAACACCCTCTCCCTCCCTCCCTACCCAGCAGCCAATATCACTGCAAGGTTACCTGCACTTCATCTGGCAGGAAAACAAAACATGAGATCAGTGCCACCCCTCCCACTTTGTTAATGTAATTCCACTCCGAATGCTTGTGTTTGTGATGTTGAAGCAGAGATTATAGGTGTGAGCGGGGTCTCCCTTTCCCTTGCTCTCGCACTCTTACTCGCACACAGGCCTTAAATCATTAAAGAAACACATTTATTATGGTGATTAATCCCGTCCAACCATGTTCTGTATTGATCTAGTGTGCTGTTAAAGCATTGGTCATCCATATATGCTTGGAAGTGATTCTGGTCTCTTATTTTGGTGAAGTTGTGCTGGTCTTTGAAACAAATTTAAAAAGCTTTCTGCACTTTTCTCTTCTAGACTCCACAAACTCCAGTGAAAATATCTACACAATGATGAACCCTATTGGACCAGGAGGAAACAGACCCAGTGTATGCATTACTCCTGTCTAGATATGTATTTTCCAGAGTAGTTTTCCAAAACTGCCCGTTTTCAAAAAAGTTTGTGGGTCATTAAGAAATTTTTTAAATGTTTGTTTTGAAAAAAGTCCTCCCTGGTGATTTGGGGCCGCAAGAACCTTTCCCATGGTTTCCTGTTCCATTTTTTTTTTGGTTGATGGTTGTTTCTTAATGTATTTCTGTCGAAACCGCAGTACTTTTTTGTTCGAATTCTTTGATTATTCAAAGACACATTTTTTTTTTATTTAAAATGTAATTATTTTGAAACATTACAGGTGTCTTTTGCCCTTTTTCCTTTGAATCATTTAATGCGCACCGTGTAATAAACGCAGTCATTCTCTTCTCAAAAAATAAGTCTTACTCACCCCAAACTTTTGAACAGCAGTGTAAATATTTCTCCACGTAATGATTATTTTGACATTTCTAATGTATTTCCAAAGCCACAGCTACACATTTTGATTCCCAAATGTATTACGTTTAAATGTTTTACAGCTCTTTGGAATATTTGATTCTGATTGGTCAGTTGTGGCATTCAGCAGCCAAATATTTGTATATCATGATTGCTAAACTGTAGAATTGATTGTTGTTTGATTGCCTTCATACTGTAGCTATGCTAGTTTCGTGTGTGCTAGTGCTCATATCACTCCATGGTCTCTTTCTTCTTACATAATACTACGATTTGAACTCAAATCAATATTTGATGTCCAATTATTTATTTAGTTGCTTAAGTAGTCATGTAATAAGCTTGATAATGTACAGTCATTCAGTCATTATCACAAAATAAACCCCTTCAGTGTGATTTAAGACCTGTCTGGATTGACTTGTAATAATACGTGCCTGACTGTACATTATGCTTTATTTATATTAATCCTAATTGTCACATTATGAACATTGTTTTCATAAAAATGCAGGCATGCTCTTAGTGAAATCAAAGGGGACATGCTTTTCAAATTAATGTTTGTATCCTCCACAGGTCGACTCAGTTTAAATTTTTTCTCAGGCACTGGAATTGGATGATTGTTTAATTGAATTTTTTCCTCCTGTGTTTCTCAGTTTCCCCATGGATTCCTGGTCCCATAATTGACCCAATGGGCCGGCATGGGTGGTATTGGAAACTCAATCCATAAAACGGATCATTAGTACATGAAGAATCCGCATGTAATCAAAATAATATCTATATCTGACTTTTATAAACCACAAAAGGCATTATTTAATTATATAATGTATACTATTTTTATTTCAGGCTCTGGTGACTTGAATTGGTTTTTTTGCCAAAGGACAGAAGGTTTTAGTGACGAATCTGTTTTTTTTTTTTTTTTTTTTCTGTTTCCATCTATCTGAAACCTGTTTTTGTCAACGTCCTCTTTTCGCTTCAGAACTCCCCCAACAACCCTGGCAGGTATGAACAACCCACCAGGCACACCACGGGATGATGGAGAAATGGGAGGAAACTTCCTCAACCCATTCCAAAGTGAAAGTGTGAGTAGATTCTGACCCAAACCCAGAGACCTGTCACTCCCCTCACCTGCCAGTCATAAGCACTACCGTCCAAAAGTTTGCGGTCAGTCATGATTACATTTTTTTTTTTAAAGAAAGATATTTGTATTTGTATTCAGCAAATATAACTTTCATCAAACAGTGACAGTAAAGAACGTTTACAAAGATTTCTACTTCCAAGTTCTTTCTATTCATCCACAAAGAAGCCCTGAAAAAATTGTTTCCCCAACAAATTTTTAATTTTTTATAAATAGAATGTTTTTTTTGACCACCAAATCCAGCATATAGAATGATTTCTAAAGCCATGTACCTGATCATTAGAGCTGTAGAATGCTGCTGGAAATTCAGCTTTGCCATCACAGGAATAAATTACATTTTAAAACGTGTATTAAAATAGAAAAGCGTTTGTAATAATATTTCACAATATTACTGTTTTTACAGTATATTTCATCAAATAAATGCAGCCTTGGTGAGCATATGCTTCTATGATTTAAAAAATCTCTCTGACCCCAAACTTTTGAACAGTAGTGTAGCTCCTCCCGCGGCCAACTCACAATGCCCCCATGTTTTTTTACTTATAATAGACCAGAATATCAAATCAACAAAAAAAATATTTAAGTGATTTGTAAGTGTTATTGATTCAGTCCAAGACTGAGTGCTGGAAATGACCAGCAGTTTCCTGGACAGACACTTTAGGGTTTTTATTTCCAAGTTTTCTGCCCTTTGGTTACTGCTTTGTCAACAAAATCATGCATATTCTTGCTGTTTGTTTGGGACGGTAATGACATAACCATCCTGTATTTGCTCTTGTGTGGAGTTCTCATGATCTATCCCCCCCTCTCCCCTTTGTCTCTTTCCAGTATTCACCCAACATGACGATGAGTGTGTGATTTCTTCTTATTTTATTGTTTTATTTGGGGTTTTCTTTTTTGCTTTGTTCAAACTCCCTCCGACCGCCCCACTCCTTTTTTAACCCCGTCCCCTCTTCACGTCGATCAACCCCCCGCACCCTCTACCCACGGAACTCTGGCTTTTTCTGCACAGCCTTCTGGGATGCCCCACGAGCAGAGGACTCACATGAAAGTGGCCCATCCCAGCTTGTGCAAAATGGCCACCGGCAACAGGAAACAGTCCCAGAGCCACAGGAAGAGCTTGTTGACTGAATCTCCCTGCCTCCCGGACTTCCTCTCTGGTTCAGGACACTAACGGGGCTGAACACACACAGGAAGGCAGGTGTGTGTATGTGTTTGAGCAGACACACGCATCCCCGGGCTGCTCACTTTTTGATCTTTATGAACTCACTCCACTTTTTTGATTCATTTTTTAAATCTTGAATGGATGCAGTCGTTTTTACAGTGGAAAATATCTGCACCTTTTTCCTCCATTAAATTGTGTAAATGCAAGAGGAAGCTCATTATGATGGGTTCGGCAATGAACGTTTTCATTATTCTGTGTATGTATTGTATTATTATCAATTGTTGATTTTATTTTTATTAATATTGTATTGATGGTTATTGATTAGGTTTTAATCTTTTTTTGAAAGGGGCACATTATATGTAAACCACGAATTCGACAGGAAAAAGCACACATCCATAATGCACAATAACAGTGTCGTGACTTTTGCAAGAAGTCTACACTACGTTTTGTGTTTGCTGTGAAATCTTACCTCCCGCAGATTAAAAAGGTAGCCGTACCTTTTCTTCTACGTCTCTAATATATACAGGAAATGTAGTTTCATTGTCCCTGTCAAGTGAACGTCTGAGGCCAAGAAGCGCAAGGCCCAAACCAGCAGCGACTTTAACCTCTCAGACCAGCCTGTGTGTCCGACAACGCGTTTTGGAGTCTTATCTGTAGAGAGGAAGTGATGTCATAACAGAGCTGAAAACATGCGGTCAAACAACTAACTAGCGCTGAACTTGACTTCAACACACATGACAGATATCTGCTCACCGTGATTCACAACTTATTTATTTGTTGTTTTTGTTCAAGAATTGATTTATCGCGCACACGTCTCGCATGCGACCCGTCAGGACATATTGTACACATGTAAATATGCCAGTCTAAGATACCTCCTGAAGATTTGTATCATTCTGTCCCTAGCCAGAGACCCACATGCTTTCCTTCTGCATGAATCTGAACAGGGTGTCTCTAGTCACATGACATTTCAGTACAAATTAGGTTCCTGTTGACTTGGTGCTCATCATACTGGATATTTTTTCAGGCGCGGGAATAGAGCCTTCCTCCTCAGACACATTTTGTGTTAAGTATGTGTTCCATATTATGTCTATCATCTCAAACTGAAAATGTCCAGTCACATCGAGCCTTTAGAGATTGCGGGGATAATAATAGGACGTCCAGTGACTACTGAATGAGGGATATATGAACTAAATGTGCTCACAGACTGTGTTTCATAATATTGGCATGCATTTCTTTTTTCGTTTTGCCTTTTGCATTTGGTGTATATTCTGTCTGTCTTTTAAAGGGATAGTCCACCCCAAAATGAAAATTCTGTCATTATTTACTTATGTTCTTTTTTTCTAACTAAAGACTTTCGATTGCCATTGACTTCCATTGTAATGTTTGTCTATACAATGAAAGTCGAAGGAAAGTGAAACTTTTTGGTTATTCTTCAGAATTTCTGTATTGTTATTCTGTATCTTCAGTCTATTTTGTTAAAGAAGATATTTTGAAGAATGTTAGTAACTAAACTGTTTGGGTTCCCATTAACTTCCATTGTAATTCTTGGCCGTAGAGTGCAAGTCAATGGGAACCGAAACTGTTTGATTACCAACATTTTTTAAAATATCTTTTTATTTTCCGCTGAAAGGCACACAGGTTTGGAATGACGTGAGGGTGAGTGATTTTTGGGTGGTCTTATCCCTTGAAACGAAATGTGTTTTTGGAAGTAGGGGTCTCAGTGAAATGGTTATTAGGGGTCAGAAGGAACCGGGAAATATCAGAGCTAAATGCTAAAATCCTCCTGCTGATTACATAAACACACATTAATCACACAGCACCTGCTTTTAAGTTCTCCACAGCTTGATGACACGATGTACACAGAGAAACACACATTTATACAGCGTCTCTCTTATTTTATTACTTAGTTTGTTTGTAAATACTGTAAAATGCATTTTGATATCATTGACATGTTTTGATATTTTAGTCACTACCAATGAACTACTACGAGATCTTGAGGGTAAAAAAAAAAAAATGTAAAGGAAGAACCCATGTTTGTAGTCACCATTCTCTGTCATTGACTCTCTGTACAGATGTACCAAATCATGCAAATGTAAAGTTTTGTCAGCCTCTACTTAGTAAACGGCGTCTTGAGCGTTCATGTTTTGAGAGAATAGGAAAGTAAGGGGTGTTTGAAGCGGTACCGTTCACTCCTCGTTGACTAGACACTCACAGGAGGACGTATGCGGAGGGTGAAAGCCTCACGATGCATCCGTTCTCTCTTGGACGTGTCCTCACTTTGCACTTTCCAGACAGCAGCCCACCTTTTAACACATTGTCTATGTGGACATACATGAACACAGGATTTGTCTCTTTATGTGCAAAAGAGACCACCCATAGCAAACTTTACTATGAAGGATTTTTATCTATTTAAATTAAAAACAAACAAAAAAAGGTTTAAAAACTCTTTCAGAGTAGGGATTTAAAAGAAAAAAAAGGTCATAAAAAAGGAGGGAAGTGTCCTTCCCGTTCTCTTGAGATAGTGTTTTATAGGTTGCGGTTTCTTCTCCTCGGCCAGTACTCTGTATGTAAACCACTCACGTCGTTGGCCATCTCTGTAATTCTATTGTGACGCTGTACGATACTGTAACATTAGCGAGGAGACGAGGTGCGGAGGGGCTTCAGATGCAGGAAAGAAAATAAATCCTCCTCCACTGTTGTTCTTTCTGACAAACGAAAAGCAGTATTGAGTATAAAGCAGTCCGTCTCCTAGGTTTGCTTTGTATTTCATGTTTAGGGTAGTTTGGATCCTTGTCTTAGAGACTCTTTCTGTCTTGTGTAGTAAATTAAGATGTTCTTTGTATGTTTCTTTATATTGTAAAGTTTCTTTTAGATTTAAAAGTTGCTTATTAAAAAAAAAAAGGATGGAAAAAGTGCTTCAATAATGTATTTTTTTCTCTCTTTGGTTTTGTTTTTTCATGGAGTTGTCGCTTATTTTTTTTGCTTGTCCCTTGTTGTAGATACAAATTTAAGACTAATAAAATAACATAACCCCTTTTACCAAGACTTTCTGCTCTCTCAGCTCTTAATTTATTATTAAAACTATTGACTTTGAAATGTGTGGGTTCTTTTTATGCATCCTGTTCACTTCACCTGCTTTAGTAAAGTACCATTTTAAAGATTTTTACGTTTATTAATCTCTTATGCTCACATTTCAATTGCAATTAGTTGATCAAAAATTCATTAAAAGCATTAATATTGTGAAATGTTATTAAAATAACTATTCTATTCTCATAATGTATAACGGGTTATTGCAAACTTGAGTTTTTGCAGCAGCATCCATTTACTGCATATTTCGTTGTCCACAATGACCTCAGAAATCATTTTTTAATATGCTTTTTTGGATTTTTTATATCAATGTGGAAAACAGTTGTGCTGATTTTCAATATTTCAAAAATATCGTTTTTTTTCATGATTTTTTTGATGGAATAATAGTCAAAATACATTTTGTTTTGGGTAAAGAAATATTTTGTAATAATATGAATGCATGTCTTTGCTGTCAGTTTTGATCAATTTAATGCATCCTTGCTGAATAAAAGTATTAATGTAATTAAAAAACAAACAAATAAAAACGACCCCAAACATTTGAACAGTTGTGTACATCTGTAGTTAATGGGACATTTGTTTTGTTTTTTGCATTACATTTTTTATGATGAGTATTTACATGCACATCTCACACTGATTATGCAAATTAACCTGATAATATATGAAGTCATAAATGCCTTGGCTTAAACAATGTTCTTTTCTCAGGAAAAGGTCATAAATCATTTTTAAATTCTGTATTCAGATTCCAATTTGCATTTCATAGCATTTTATTATTGAAAAGGTCAGTAAATTAATTTACTTCAAAAGTGTCAGGAAAGACTTTAACATTGTTACAAATGTAAAAATGATTACAAATGTAATTCAAATAAATGCTCTTGCTCATGTTTCCACAAAAGTATTCATGTTTTCCACAAAAATATTACACAGCAAAGCCGTTTTCGACATAATAAAATAGTCAAAGTCTGCTTTATTGTCAATTCTGCCACATGTACAGCACATACAGAGAATTGAAATTGCGTTACTCTCAGACCCTTGGTGCATACAGTTAACACTTAACACTAACAGTAGACATAATACAGATAAATACAGTTTAAATATATATAAAATACAACCTATACAATATACAAATAAGGACATTGTGTAAATAAAAAGAGAGAGATAGAAAAAGTGGCATAAGGCACATGGCAGTTATAGTGCAAACCAGTGATATAAACAACTGTGAAGATATAACGAGTGTAGTGCAAAAGAGCTTATCAGTCTGTTAAAGTGATGAAGAGCTCTGAGAACAGTCTTTAATTAAACTGTCAGAGAGGTATGCAAATAAATGTTTCTTTAGCAGCAAATCAGCTACGCATCACATGAATACATTTTTAAATATATTTAAATAGAAAATAGTTCTTTTAAATTGTAAAAATATTTCACAATATCACATTTTTTATCAAATAAATGCAGCCTTTGCTAGTAAAATAAACGTTTTTTAAAAACAATTTTAATATATTCTAGAATATATCTGTCACGATCTCTAGCTGGAGTGCCTATGAGCTTCGCTAGAGGGCACTCCATCCCGGACTTCTACCACTCCATCAAAAACTTCATTTCCCATAATCCTTTGCCCAAACTCATCACCACTCATTGTTTGCACCTGTGTCTTGTTAACCCTGTCTACTAACCCTATATATAGCCTGGTTAGGTTGTTATCTTTGAAGTCCGTGTAAGTTGTACAACTGCATCTCTTGCAGCGTGTCTTCCTTTTGATTAGCCTTGGTTTTTGACTCTTGTTGCCTGTGTTGTCTCTCCTTGTTTGTTTAGGTCGACTGTATTGTCTGTGTGTTGACCCTTGCCTGCTGTCTGGTTTCGATTCTGGGCTTTCCTAATAAACACTGCATTTGGATCCGTCACCAGTCCCTCGAAGCAGTTCCGTAACAATAATATATTAATATATATAATATATTTGAATTATTCAAAACGTTTGACTGTTATATTTCGGAGTCTTGCGTTTCTATGGCAGACATTGTGAAGGTGTGTGTTCTGTGGACATTTAACCGGCTGTGCTGGTGAGGTTTCTGGTTTCATCCTCTCTCTCGTCCCCTGAGAACTGTGTACAGCTCCAACATCAATCTCTCTGGCAGGAAGTACCCCTTTCTCGTGTGGCTGAAGAGGAGGGCACGGCCGTTATAAATCACCACTGCTTTTCTCCTAGGGAAGAGTGTGAATATTAATTAATGTGGTGAAACAGTGACCCTTGGGCCACAATTAATTTCAATTGAGTGGTGCCAGCGAGAACTCGTACAAACAGCACTCCAAGGTTATGATGTCCCTGACGTATAGAAATATTCCAACTTCCAGATTATACACGATTCTCGCGATGAAAAAGAAAGTGCTGATTGAAATGTCGCCTCCTTACAGATTTAGCAGTGTCAGGCGCATGGGAACCACACTGCAATTGCTTACAAATGAATTATTAAAACGCGCATTGAATTCATTCCCCAGATGTCCATGAGCTCTGAATCATGGATAAAGTGAGCTACACAAGGGCACAATATTTGTTCGCAACAATTTTGCAGGAAAGATCGTTATCTTCTAAATGACCTTTTGTAATAGGGGAGAAAAAAAGCTTGAGCCTTCAGGAAGCAGACTGTTTGCAAGAGGCCGTGACACTTTGCACTGTTAACTAAAAATAACTATTTCAAACAGTATAGAGTATCAGCGTGTTTGATTTGTTTTTTCGTAGTTATAAGCTTGTCGTTGCTCACATATATTAATTAAATACATGTAGCATTGATATTATGGACCATGTTTTTGATCTTTTATTGCATATCTTTGGTGGCATTGACTCATTCACAGGAAATTGTGCTATGGGTGGTTGAAAGTTCCTAAAAAAAACATTTTCAACTGTAAATAGGCTACATCTGGTTAACGCTGAGGTCTCAATTCATTTTTTACCAGGGCTGTTATCACTTTTAGGACCACATAAAAGAAATATCCCCTCTGATATTCAGATTAGTGGCAGGCTTCAATGGTCAATTAACTACTACATGCAATCTTAAACTGCACTGCAATGTTTTACTGTCACAGAAAGTTAGAATTTTCTATATAGTTATAATAGTAACTATAAATGAGTGGATTTGGGAAGCATCACTGTTGCACAGTAAATCACACATTACAAACAAATACATACATTTAAGACATTATGCATTTCATAAAAAAATACATAGACGGTGAAAACATACTATTGTAATTTTAAATGAAAGTACAAATTAGATCAGTTTCACGTGGTTTATTCTAAATTATCTTTCTGAGATGCCCTGATATTACCATTTTTACTGAAACCGAAAACCACCTAATGTTACAGCCAGTGTTGGGGGTAACGCATTACAAGTAACGCGAGTTACGTAATCAGATTACTTTTCAAGTAACTAGTAAAGTAACGCATTACGCATTACTTTTTAATTTACAAGAGAATATCTGAGTTACTTTTTCAAATAAGCAACGCAAGTTAATTTTTGTTTCCAATTTATTGATTGACAGCTCAGGCCCCATGTTGAGAGAAATCAGAAGAAGTTACTGTAGCTCTAAAATAAATATGAATATGCATTAATTCATCACACTCACTCACACACAAAAAAAAAACACACAGATTCAGTATCCCTCAAAATGAATAAAAATAATGCAACTCAGAATATGACGCAAACCTGCAATAATTAAATGTTAAACAACACAGACATCCTTTATGTAGTTAGAATAGAATAAATAAATACGCCTTTATTGTCATTGTAATTTTCTGTATACAACGAAATTAGGTGCACTACTCCTGACTGGTGTTAGAAAAACAAACATATAACCACAGACAATAAATACATAAGACGTACAACAATAATAATTAATAATCGACCAATCAATCCTTTATGTATTTAATCCCATTCTATTAACCAATGTCTTTGCTTCTGACCTTCGATGATCCAGTTCAACCGTACTAATAGGCAAAAATTACTCATTTGTAAGTCGCTTTGGATAAAAGCGTCTGATAAATGACTAAATGTAAATGACTCTAGACAAACATTTGTGTGTCTTTTTTTATTGCTGAAGTGTATTTCTTCTGCATTCTACTGTACGGATGTAAATTTACTTTCCCTTCAGCCTGAGGCTTATTCATTTCACTTTTGGTGTGAAAGGCTTTTATATTTTCCAAAAATAGAAACTTTTTTATTTTACAAACAAACCAGCAAGCCCTGTCCAGATTTTAAAAGTAACGCAAAAGTAACGTAACGCATTACTTTCCATAAAAAAGTAACTAAGTAACGTAATTAGTTACTTTTAAAGGAGTAACGCAGTATTGTAATGCATTACTTTTAAAAGTAACTTTCCCCCAACAGCGGTTACAGCTCGAATCACAGACTTTTGACGTACTCGAAAGATGGTGAGGTCCAGAAGACGTCGTTTATCCTCCATACCGCAGGGCGGCGCAGTGTCCGTGAGTGCACTTGTGTTCCGGTTCAAAGGTTCTTCACATTCCTCGTGTCGTGAGTGCTGTGAGGCTGTAAACTTCTACAAGCGAGGATCAAATAAACCAAGTAAGATCACACTTTCTGCTCTGTGAAAAGGAATTATACTATAGTAACGTTAATTCTATAGAGATTTACCACATATTATTGTTGTTGCGAGTATACGCAAATATTACGTGATTTAATGGTTTGGTAACACTGTCATGTTGCTATAAAGTAATGTCACATATGAAACGTCAAATGCTAAAACGTCGAGTGTCTGTCTTATCTAATGTAGCAGAGACCGGAGATAGTTGTCGTGCATCAGTATAATACATCAGTATTACATAACATACAATAAATACAGGGTTTGAGTCAAACTGTCCAATTGTACTAATGTTTTTTTTTCTCCCTTTTTTTGTAGAAGTGGTTTGGTATTAGATGTGACAAACACCTAGTTCAGTATTGTGTTGAATCACAATAATTGTGTCAAATATTATGAATTGTATCTTGTATTTTTGCTGTAGATATTGGTTAAACAACTACAGTAAAAATTTCACGGTTATTTCACTGTTTATTGATTACATAATTTCGGACAAAATAATATTTCGATATATATTTTTTGACGTTTCAGTGTAAAAAATAACTTCTCATCAGAGTTCAGTATAGACATAGACACACACACACACACACTAATGCGGACAAACCTATGAACTGGTGTGAATTTAACACAGAGCAACATTTTTGCATATTTATACAAAATTGCACAAACAAACCTTAACATTTTTTCACAACAGTAGCCTTTGATAATGTCTAAATATATGTCCTAATGCAGAAATAACAAGTAATTACGAAAATCATATTCTGTTCTCAGCACCTAGGAATTGCACAACTTATTGTCTCTACATTAACATAGTACATATTATTTTTATTACTAATCTGCCACCAAACATTTGGTTTTAAATGCATTTGCTCTATTTTAACTTAAATACTGTATTAATTGAAAAATAATATATTTTATTTTTTAATAGAAATCAATAATGTTTAATTTAGAGGTGAGTATTGTTTAATAGCATGAAAAATGTTTTAAATATTAAATTACAAATATTATTAGACTAAAATATAATACATTAAATTTACTGGAATAATATGTAATGCTTATTGTCTTTAGGCAGTTTTGACTGCCAAGATCACAAGTGTGACCCAAATTTAAAAATATCATGAAAGAATTTGATTCGTAATCATTGTATGTTTTTCTGCAGTCATGTCGTACACGTGCATCAGCTGCCGTGTGCAGTTCTCTGATGGGGAGGTCCAGCGGGCACATTATAAAACCGACTGGCACCGCTACAATCTGAAGAGAAAGGTTGCAGACATGCCTCCGGTCACCGCAGAAAACTTCCAGGAGCGAGTGCTGGTGCAGCGAGCGGCAGCCGAGCAGCCGAGCCAGAGCGGCGGACAGAGCTCAGCCTACTGCGCCACCTGCAACAAAAAATTCTCCACTGACAATGCTCACAGCAATCACATCCAATCCAATAAGCACCAGCAGGCTGAGAGGAAAGCCCTGGCCGCCGCCCAGGAGACTGTCCAGCGAATGAACGAGAAGAATCTGGAGAAAGGGGCGGAGCTAGATAAAGACGCACAGAACGAAGCACTTCAGAAAGTACTCGGGGAGCAGCAGAGACACACCCCCTCTAAAGCCACAGAGAAACGGGTCACAATGCGGCCGGACAAACCACCTCGGCTGCAGTGGTTCGAGCAGCAAGCCAAGAAGATCGGAGCGGAGGAGGGTGAAGAAGAAGAGGAGGAGGGTAAGAATGATTTACAATAAAACGCACTTTTAATTTCAGTTTTTGAATTTAAAACTACTGTATTGACATGATTGTGTTTACATACAATATTGCCTAAGCATTATAAACAGAACAAATAATGACAAGAAAATACAATATTCGGTATAACAGTAACAAATAACAATTAAAATTGTATTCAAATAAGGTAATAAGTAATGAATAAAAATAAGATAAAAAAATCAACAATATCACTAACAAAAAACTGTAAAAAAAAATTAATAAGGTGCTAGGTCATTAATACAAAGAAGATAAAAAATAATAAAACTATACAATAAAAACAATACACAGAGAAAAAAATACAATTAATAAAATACAATTAAATCACTGTTGTCTTGCCACTGTCACTTTTGACTTGCTCTATTATCTCCTGTCGAGCTGCTTTACACCTGAAATTCAAATTCAAGGTGCAATTGTCATGTTTAATAATATGAAGCTGCTTTGAAACAATCTGTAGTGTAGTACGTTCCATTTAAATAAATTTGACTGGTTTGCTTTGAAACGGCTAATTAAGTATCTTTGTTTTTCTTCGAAGAATGGGAGGATGTTGATGAGGATATGGATGGTGATGAAGAAGAAGAAGAAGAGGAGGAGGAGGAGATGGAGGAGGACTCCACATCTGGGGCAGCTCTGGCCCCCGGGGCAATCTCAGTGACAGACTGTCTGTTCTGCGGACATCATTCACACTCACTCACCCGAAACATGACACACATGTCCAAAACACACAGTTTTTTCCTCCCTGATATTGAGTTTCTGGTGGACCTGAGAGGACTTATTTCATACCTAGGTAAGCCAGAGAGAGAACTGAAGTTATGAACATTTTTTTTTTGTTTGTTAGAAGTTGTCTTTCAAAATATTTCTGGCATTAATCAGTATGTTTCTCTGTAGGAGAGAAGCTTGGTGTTGGTAAGGTGTGTTTATGGTGTAATGAAAAAGGGAAGTCATTCTATTCTGCTGAAGCGGTTCAGGCACACATGACCGACAAGAGTCACTGCAAACTATTCACAGATGGAGACGCCGCACTTGAGTTCGCTGACTTCTATGACTTCAGGTACACAGACATTTGGAAAAAATCCTTTGAACTATATATTTATATAATATTTAAATGTGAGCAATAATCATTGTCCCTCTAAACATACAGGAGCAGTTATCCTGATGCTAAAGATGGAGATGATGTGGATATGAAGGATGGTGAACTGCCTGATGAAAAGGCTGTAGAGTTTGATGATGAGACGCTGGAGCTCACTTTGCCCTCAGGTACTGATGGACAGCTATATTTACAACATTATGACATTTAATTGATGTTTAAATAAATATTAAGCATGCCAGGAAATTTTTGCATTTCAAGAAGATTTACACTTAACTGATTCCATCAGGCCTTTACTCTTGAAAGTAAATTTCTCCTGACTTGATCATTTAAATCGAAATTGAAATGCATATAAAACCAAACTTTGTTTTTGCTGTGTGTTTCAGGTGCTAAGATTGGCCATCGCTCCCTAATGAGGTACTATAAGCAGAGGTTTGGTGTTCAGAGGGCATTGGTTCCAGCTCATAACCAGAAGGCTGTTGGTCGAGTCCTTAAACAGTACAAAGCACTTGGATGGGCTGGAGACTTTGGTAAGTTAGGTTTGCAAAGTCAGGTCTGTCAAGAGGGGCCCAGTAAAGATTTTAGTGATGGTCCAGGCAAGGATTTATCGAGCATTTGGTTTTGTAGATGTGGCAGATCATGTGGCTCTTCCTTTCCTGATCTTTGTCTGGTGTGTTATTTCGGATGGTTAACTTTATTTCTACACCACTTCCTGTTTAAACCGTGTCTTCTCTTGCAGGTAAAGGCTTTGTGAGCCAGCAGCAGAAGGACATGCAGTATGTGCGGAGGATGAAGTCCAAGTGGATGCTGAAGATGGGCATGAACAGTAACACCACCAAACAGACCCATTTCAGAGCTCAAGTCATGTTCTAAACCAATCAACCTTCAGCACTAGTAGACATTCAACTTTTCAGAGTTCATAGCTGTATTCTGTGTGTTGATTCAGCTGAGATGTGATCTGCTGCTAAGGTTTAACATCGTACATGAATGTTTAAGGAAACATCCATAGTGTATAAGGAAACATTGTGCTTTAGATATCCAAATCATGGAGATCCAAATGATGTGCTTTTCCAGCATCAACATGAGATTGCTATTCAAAATGACCTTTATTACCATTTCCAAGTTTAATACTCCTCGTAAAAGACAAACTATTATGTAGAACAACTTCAGATTTATAATGCTGTGTAAGTGATCAATAAAATAAGCAATGCCTGACTTGATGTATGGTATTTCTTTCAGAAAATAAAGATTAATAAAACTTAAACAATGTTATTGTCGTATAATATGTGTGGTAGAAATGATTAAAAAAAATCAGCCTTTGTGATATAATGTGAAATCAGCTGAAACTTCTGACACAGTAGGTTTCCTACCCAATATGTTTTGTCTCCAGATTTTGAATGATGGTGAACTTAAGGATCAAAGCACCAGCATGTATTTAAGTCAGGTGTATTAAATCTGTTAACCCTTTAATGTAACATGCAGACAGAAACCATGGGAAATTGCGTTTTGTAATTTTTTGGGTGAATATTTTGTCGTTATGAGTCTCTACCAAACTGTTTGCTGCCCATCAATGATGTTGTTATAATTCTGCAGTGACGTAAAAAAAATAAAAGACTGTTATATAGTAATATGTCTGAATATAATATATAATATCATTGTTATATTCTGATATAAACATTATATATGATAGGTTTGTGTTCTGATACATTATTATTATTACTATATTCTGCAACATGTAAACGGATTGCCATCACCAGATTAAAATATGATTATTGTATACTGTGATCAATGTAATAGATTTGCTGGTTCTTTATTTCAACCATTTATTCCTTAACATCCCTATGCTGTAAGACTGACTTTATTGTGCAACTGTCTGTCTATTGAATGATAGTTTTAAACTAAAACTTAAGTACAATATTTGCAGTTAGAAATGTAAGTAATCTGTGTCATGTTCTCTCCACAACAGATATGGTGATCTTCTTTGAGAAGTTTGCAAGACTTTCTCTGAAGTCCACTTTTATTTGGTCACTGTGCCCACAGTACAGCACTGCTCTCACTGCAGTAGGCAGAGCTCTGATAGTGCGCTCCTGCCAGCTGATTCAGCATCGCTATGTGCACAGCAGAGGGTTGGGAGCCAGTCCAGCCAACCCGGGTGCTGCCCCACCATGGTTACCCTTCTCCAGGGTCACACAAGAAGACCTTGCTTTCTTTAGAACACTGCTACCTGGAAGAACCATCACTGATCCAGACCTGCTGAAGTCCAGCAATGTAGACTGGCTTAAGACAGTGGAAGGTGAACTCAATTTGCATTTCCTAAAGAATAGAATGTTCTATCTAGAAATGAGTTCTTGTCACAGTTCAAAAGTTTTCAGGAAGATTTTAAAACGGTAAGTTTGTTAAATATTACAATGTAAAACAACTGTTTTTATTTTAATATATATTAAAATGTAATTGATTTCTGTGATCCAAAGTTGAATTTTCAGCATCATTACTCCAGTTTCACGTGATCCTTCAGAAATAACTTTAATATGCTGATTTGGTGCTCAAGAAAAAAAATCCTTGTTATTGTCAATGTTGAAAACAGTTGTGCTGCTTCATATTTTTGTGGAATTTTTTTTCCAGGATCCTTTGATGAATAGGAAGTTCAAAAGAACAACATTTGTTTAAAATAAAAATCATTTGTCACATTCGAAATGTCTTCACTTTTGATCAATTTATAATGCGTCCTTGCTGAATAAAAGCATTATTTCTTTCAAACAAAAATAATTTAAATGGTAATGTGTTTATATGTGATGTATAATATGATATAAAAACATAAAAGATTAAATCAAGCTAAAGATTCAGCAGATTCTAAATACAATCTACTGTTTAGACGCATTAAGCATAGTGTTTGAGAATCATAGTCATTAAGATTAAAAGTGTGTTTTTCTTGAAGGTAATAATGAAGTACTCCTGAGACCCAAAACAACTGAAGAGGTCTCTCAGATTCTTAGGTCAGTTTTCCATGATCACATTGAATTGTACAGCTGTATTTTGTTACAAGAATGGTTTTATCAAATCATCCAATGTTTTTCACAGGTACTGTAAATGAGCGGAATCTGGAGGTGTGTCCACATCGAGGAAACACAGGTCTGGTTGGAGGAAGTGTCCCTGTTTTTGATGAGATCATCCTTTCCACTTCTTTAATGAACCAAGTCATCACATTCGACAACATCTCAGGTGTTCATATACTGTATATGTGTTTGCTAGATCACCTTGTTATCTATTATAACTTTTCATGAAGCACCTATCATTAGTGACAAATTTAAATATAAATAAGTCAAAATCGTTATACCTTAAGACATTTCTTAGAAAGAGAATTGTTTGGCTTCCAGGTATCCTCACTTGTCAGGCAGGCTGTGTGTTGAAGAACCTGTCTAACTATCTAGAGGAAAGAGACTTCATCATACCGCTGGATCTAGGGGTGAAGGGAAGCTGCCATATTGGAGGGAATGTGTCCACTAATGCAGGTGGTCTCAGACTCGGACAGTTCTGGGCCTAGAAGTGGTGAGGTGGTGAGGTCCTCCAGTTTAACAGAAATGAACACCAACATGAGACGCTTTCCAACTGTGAATGTGTGATTGATCAGTGGATCTCAACCGTTTGCCACTCCAAGCCCCAAATTACATTTGAAGGCCCCATGACTAGTCTAGTTGTTTCTTATTTACTTGATAAGGATTTTATTAACTTTTACTCACAGTTTCTACCTGATAAAATATTTTAGAGGTTGACTCAGAAGAAACATGGGAAAAAAATGTCCATGGAATTATAATGTTTTATTAATTTATGTGACGTTTCCGGATCTAGAAATCACAATTTTCAAAATCAGGCTGCCTTATAAATCCATGTTTTTCAAGACAGTGGCGAACATAACATTTCTCTTTAAAGAAAATAAATAGTTGTTGAAAGAGTGAATTAAAATAAGAAATATCTTGATTTTAGTTGTTTCAGCGTATTTTATTGATTTTGTTTTCTTGTAAATCACATTTAAGTCATCTTGAGGCACCCTTGAACATCTGCTGAGGCCCCCTAGTGGGCCCCGGCCACTGATAAATGATGTTCCATCGAAAAACACACAAGTGTCATAAGCATATCTTTTTTGCTCATATGATTATTTCAGATACTTTTTGATGAGAATAAACTCATGCTTTTGTGGTAGACTTGAATCAATAAGAGGTAGAATACAACAGTCTTGCAAACTTCTCAAAGAAGATCACCATATCTGTTGTGGAGAGAACATGACACAGATTATTCTTGTATTCTTGTATGTCTTGCATTTGTAGGTATTGGCAGATGGGCGGATTTTGAACTGCCTGGCCACACTTCGCAAGGACAACACTGGTTATGACCTCAAGCAGCTTTTCATTGGCTCAGAAGTATGGGGGTAGAATTGTTGCTTAATTCCAAATAAATAGATTATGATCCACAAATAAATAGAATGAGATCCACAAATAAATCTTAAAGTTTCACAAACATGAATTAAATTCACAAATAAATAAAATGAGATTTGCAAATAAAAAACATATTTACAAATATATTTTTATGTCACAAACACAATTTTGCCTGGCATTTATTTGTGAATCGCGTCCTGTGCATTTGTAGATAGCTGCACGCATTTGTGAATCGCGTCCTGTGCATTTGTAGATAGCTGCACGCATTTGTGAATCGCGTCCTGTGCATTTGCGAATTGTGAAACATTTCTTGCGTCAAGACGTGCTGACAATCCACAAATACGTGGACTCCACCCACCGTCTACTCAAGCCAATCAGATAACAGCCACATTTCACTGACCAATCGTAGTACGATCTCGCTATAGCCAATCAGCTTTTTGCTTTACAATCAGGGTGGTCTCTTCCTTAAATAACTTTCTAATTTATCTGCATTGGCTCTAATATGAAATATAAGGGCCACAAAAATTGGTACAGTAAAATGTTTAAAATTGGATTTGGTTAGACCATTACTCTGTGTATCAAGCCAGGCCACAGTATTATATTTTGTGCCTTTGAAAATGCCAGAGAAACGTGTGCGCATTTACAGTGCTTTCTTTCACTGTATGATTCAGTTTATTAAAATACATTTCGAATGATCACAAAATTCAAGATATGGGAGCAGAAAATATTTAAATTTACATAATTTTATATAAATATCATTTATATATCATTGTTGTTTCTTTTCTCCAAAAATGAACATGATTTCAAATGTGATGTTAAAATTATGTGATATTAATATACAGTTCAATAAACAAAAACATGAAGGTGTTTTGTTTCTGAATGAATCAACCTTTAAATGATTCGTTCAATCGCAATGACTCTAACAGTGACTTGCTGCCATCTACTGGTGGTTTAAATTTCACATTTATATTTTTTTAATAATTTCAAATGTCAGTATTCTACGTTTTTTGTTTACAATATCAAAACATTATCTATGCATTTGTAACTGCAGGTTAAATGCATTCGTGTCCCTCTGAGCTGCATTAAACAGTGTGACATCTAAATGTCACTTCAGATGCAACTTGTTTCCTCTGCAATGTAAAGATTAATTTCGTTGATATTTATACCATTTCTTTGGTAACAGCCCAAATGTCTCATTATTCTAATTGACAAATTATATGTAATAATTTGACTAAAAAAGATGAGGTACACTTTAAGAAAAAATGGCTTTATAAATGTAAAAATGCTTTTAAAATGTAAAATATATATATATATTTAAGTTTATTGGTAGATTAATTTCTATTACTGCTGTGACCACCACAGAATATCAAAAACTTCATACATTGTTAGATCCACAGAGCAGCTCATATACATCGACTTGACTGAAAAACTGGGAAATGCTGTTGAATGTTGTGTGACGGCAATTTAACCTATTACATAAACAAATGTTTATTATGAGGTTGAGTTCAGTTATTTATTAGTTAGTTACTTATTGACACTTTTATTTCCATATTGAATAAATGACGTTTGAATCCAGTATAGCGTTGTTCCCATAGCTGTGATTTAAAGCTCTGTTTCTCTGGCATTTTCAAAGGCATGTAAAATAAACTGTGGCTTGTCTTGATACACAGTCTAATGGTCTAACTAAATCCAGTTTTAAACATATTTTACTGTACCCATTTTATGGCCCTTATATGACCTATTTGAGCCAAAGCAGATGAATGAAGTTATCTCAGGACAAGACCGCCCTGATTGTAAAGCAAAACACGATTGGTTATAGCGAGAATGTGCTACAAATGGTCAGCGAAGTGTGGCTGTTATCTGATCGGCTTGAGTAGACGGTGGGTGGAGTCCACGTATTTATGGATTGTCAGCAAGTCTTGACGCAAGAAATGTTTCACAATTTGCAAATGCACAGGACGCGATTTACAAACGTGTGCAGTTATCTACAAATGCACAGGACGCGATTTACAAACGTGTGCAGTTATCTACAAATGCACAGGACGCGATTGCCAGGCAAAGTTGTGGTTGTGACAGAAATATATATTTATGAATGTTTTTTATTTGCAAATCTCATTTTATTTATTTGTGAATTTAATTCATGTTTGTGAAACTTTAAGATTTATTTGTGGATCTCATTCTATTTATTTGTGGATCATAATCTATTTATTTGGAATTAAGCAACAATTCTACCCCCATACAGAAGGGACATTAGGAGTTATTACTGCAGTTTCCATTCTGTGCCCCCGCAAGCTTAAAGCTGTCAATGTAGTGTTTTTAGATGAAATGACACGTCAAAAAGCACATTTTAAACATGCTAATTCATTTAGGGCCATCAATGGGCCTTTACTCTCGGGTCTCCTTTTCATGCAAAATGTGTGGCTACATCAACTTATTGCTGTTCCCTCTGTGTCCTGCAGGGTGCTCCAGCTTCCAGCAACTGCTGGAAACATTTCAGTGTTGTAGAGGGATGTTGGGAGAGGTCCTGTCTGCTTTTGAGTTTTTAGATGCCTCCTGTTGTATGAGCCTTCTGGAGAAGCATCTGAAACTCACCAACCCCATCACAGTTAAACACTAGTGTCATTACTGTTACAAAGACAACTTTGGGTATCTGTGTTCTTAAAGTCGAGATGTAAAGGAAGTAGTAACGTTAACTAATTCTTTTGTGACACATCCAAGTGAGGTGGATAATAAAAAAAAAAGTAGGATGGGGACTTTGAATGCGAGCTTACAGGTCGATTGTAAGAAAGGGGCGGTGTTTAAGCAGACTGTATGATTAGAGAAGTCCAGCATATATCACCAGAGAGAAGGCTGACCAGAAGATTGAGTTATGATATAGTAAATTATAAAAAAAAAACATGCATGGCTGAATTGTTCACAATAAGATCAATAAAATGCCTTTAGAAAATAGATATATGCCAACTTTAGGTTGGTAGATCTTTTAAAAATATTGGATAACCCTAATTTCAGTTTTTTATTGGTCTTATTGGAATGTGTTGCAGAAAGTCCCTTTTACAGACCACTGGATCCAACACCACCCATGATGAAGAAAAACTACACAACTTCCTTGAGGAGGTCATGACATCATCTCTAGTGACTGATGGGACCGTTGTGACAGTGGCGACAAAAATTAAGGCACTCTGCTCACTTGTTGATCAGCAGAATTCAACATGTTTTTGAATTTGACATTTGTTCTGTCTAGAGCTGAAGATTTTGTGAATTACACAGGCATTGTGGTCTTTGAGGGAGAGAGTCACAGAAGCTCTTACACATGAAGGCTACACCTACAAATATGACATTTCCCTCCCTGTGGAAAAGATCTACGATTTAGTAGGGGGCACCTTGGAGACATGGCCAAGAATGCTGTAGGCTATGGACATGTTGGTATGGCTACCTTTTTTGTCTTGCTGTAATTGCTGGACTGTTTTGAGTCTGAAGCTGGATTTGACAGATGTTGGCAAGTATGTTGCCTAGTGTTTTAAAGTCAGTTCAAATTTTTGAAAGCTGTCTAGTGTATTTTTGATCAAATAAATGCAAGAGTGACGACTTACAAAATCATTAAACACAATCTTACCAACACCAAACTTTTGTACAGCAATGTACTTGTGTACAAACCTTTAAGCAGATCCCCTCAAACCTTGCCATAATTCTTTTGGTGTTCAGTATTTCTTTTTGTTTTGTTTCAGGTGATGGAAATCTTCATTTAAACATCCCTTCCCCCTTTAACGACCCCGCTCTACTGGCTGCCATTGAGCCATATGTATATGAGTGGACATCTGAATGGAAAGGCAGCATCAGTGCAGAGCATGGGCTCAGTCTGAAGAAGAGAAATTACATTTATTACAGTAAACCTTCAGAGGCTATCGCCCTCATGGGCAGCATTAAAGCCATGCTGGATCCTAAAGGCATTCTCAACCCGTACAAAACACTGCCAGACAACATACACTAATAGTTTCATGGTTTTTATGATTTATATGAAAAATCTGGTTTTTATTTGGCCACAGTGTTATTGTAATACTGTCAGTGTATTGAATGGACTGTAAAAGATCACACTCAAAGTATTTAATTTGATCAGTCTTGTGTTTTACTATTATGGCAGGATTGGCATTCCATAATCTACACTGTTTTGTATCTTTTGAAGCTATTTGAAGTTGTGTGCGGAGGAATACTGTTTTGGTAATCGCGTGAGTTGTGCTTAGGCTCCGCTAGTCTGCGTGGATGAATCTGATGGTTTGTGGTTACAGATAATCAGTGCGAATAAAACTAACATCAAACTCTTCCAAAAAAGAAAGTAGATATTCACAAAATATGCCTTGTGAGCAGACAAGCAGCCAGTTGAAATCAGTTGTTTTAAAATAACGCTACAAAAGTTAGGCAACGCTGACATTAGCCATAACCATATCTATTCATAATGTAACGGTGGAAACTATTACTTGGCAACGCTGTTTATAGGCAAATAGACCAAAGAAGTAACTGGTTTAGAGGTTGGCATTGCTACCAAGAAAAACTGTTTTGTGAGCCTAGTCAGTGTACAGCAAATGTGATGCTATGCAAACTATGTTGATTCGTGTTCTATTGTGGGTAATATTGCTCTCCCCTTTCCCTTGCTAACTCTTTTCCTTTCGAAGTTACAAGCTACTATTACCTACTTCCACTACATTTAATAGTAGCTAGTGATGGTGCTTTCAAAACACTGCTTCGTGAAGCTTCGAATGCATCGCAAAACATCTTGTTTTGAACTAGCGATTCGGAGCGCATATATACCTGCCTAAGTCCTGTGATTTTCAGTAAACTAGGCTTCCTTATGTCTTAACTGTTTCGAGATGTGGAAGTGGATCTATGTGGACCCGTGGACCGTGAACCAGTGTCTGAGTGGTTTTTACCTGATCTCGGATCAGTTTTATACATTTGTAGACATTTTGAGTGACATTTATATAAAATTAAAAGGAAGTAGTTAATAGTCTCTTGAACCAAGCCTGCTTAACCAACCTCTCCTTACAACAAACAAAACAAGCCCTACAACTAAGTTAAATTACTCATATTATACAGACACAATGTTATTTCTTTATTTAGGGATATGACAAGCATGGACAATTGATGAAAATATACATAATTATCAAACGCTTACCATAGTGATTTAGTCTAAGGCAAAAACATGGTTAAGATGATGTGTGTGTTATGTTCTTATTTAAATTTTGTTGATTTAGAAGAAACCACAAAGAATTGCAGCGTCTTTGAGCATTCATAAAAACAGTAGCTTAACCAATGGTTTTTGGGAAAGAACTACCTGCTGAAAGGCATACAGTTAGGGATTGACATTATTTTTGCAATTTTGTTTGATGGTGCATTGAAGCTATTGAGCCACATCAAATGAAGACCATCTAAAAATGTAGCTTGAGGCAAGAATGAAATCAGCACTGAATTCTTCAAATAAAAGCCCAGCATGAGATTTTATTTTTTTTAGCATGTGAATACACCAGATTTTGTCTAATGTTCCTCACTAACAAAAAGTTGTTCAATCCATTGAGATAATAAAATATTTTGATTAACAATGGCTGTTAACCCCCCCCCCCATCACATACAAATTAATTCATAAAGGATCTGTCCATGCTAAATGAAAAACAAATATTGTTCCGTTCTAACAGGAAAGCTACATCTGGAAGAATGCAATGGAACGACATCTAAGCTTATTTCAGAGCCAATTTTTAAAGACAGTTACTAAAGCGGTCTACAACTGATCTTGTGTCTGCAAGTCGGTTGGCATTTACGTTCTCATTAGCTTCAGCCGATGTACTACCAGCTATACAAGCACTGGTTTATCAGAAAGAGGCTGCAGACCTCCTGTAAACATCACCACAGATAAGAAGGTCATTTCCCAGCAGACTCAGACAATGGGAAACCTTTCCTAAGGCTTCCTTTAGCTCATCTCCCTGTACAGGAAAACTCAAGACAGATGCATGATAATCCGCAACACGATTCTAGAAATTTACGGCTAAAAAGTAAGCATTATCACAGCATGGACATGACAGAAAAAACATTCCACTGTTGTAATGAATGAAAAGAGCAGATTTAAAAAAAAAATTCATAATTATGTCTTGCATTTATATTCCAGTAACATCATACATAGGGTTTCTTTCATTATAACATTCACAGTTCATAATGCAAGAATTCCTGTAGTCTAATTCCTAACACCGTTCTCCTGTAGAACACAAATATGTAAATGTTTGTCTGTTTTTGGAAGAGCAAAAGTGACCAGTGTTGAGCGGCAGCCGTCTCATGTAGTGCGTCACGACAGCGTTAACAAATTCTTAAAGCGTCACACAACTCAACCCAAAACATTTCGACTTGGGACATAACGATAGTGTTTTCCTTTGTAAACCTCGTAATTCCAATATTAGAGTGATGTTGCACTTTTAAATAGTCAAAAACGTTTAAAATCTTCAGCATTCTCTCGGTTTATGCTGTATGTTGAAAACTGTAATACAAAAGTGTCAAAAAGCATGAGGGTAAACAAATATGCAAATTCACAAAACCAGAGACTGTTTATGACTATGACTAGCTCTGTTAGCGTGTTGACAAGTCACCTTGAACACTCATAATAAGTAGGGTTTTGTACATAACATTAGCAAATAATTCAGGCCCTAATGGACAGCGGCTGATTGTCAGTGAAGAAACGTCAAGTACACATGCCGGTGAAGGCAAAGAGAAAGACAAACTGCTACAAAAAAGCACTACAATGTGCTACAAATGGCTTTTGTCAGGCAGGCATAGAGGCAACAGGTCAGAAAGGCCTTGTGTCAAAGGAAGCCCTCATGGGGTGCTCTGAGCAAGACCAGAGTAAAGGGATAAAGGGATAGTTCACCCAAAAAATATATTAAAGTTCTGTCCCCATTTTTTTATCATCCTATGTTCGTTCCATTAACCATATGACCATTTTCCCTATGTTTCTTTCACTTTCAGGGAGCTTGACAGTCCCTGGTCACTAAATGCACTCACTGCATGGAAAAAGAGCAGCGTGACCATTCTTTAAATGTTCACGCTGATCACACATTTTTCAATTTTGGGTGAACTATCTCTAACTACTCCATTCTGATCACTAAACAGGCCTAATTTCTACTGTACATATATTGGCATTTTGTAACCAAAGAGCTTTATAACACAAGTCCACAATAGCAAATCAGGAGAAAACGTGATGAACCTTCTGCTATTGCAACCAGGAACCTTGAAAAGCTCAAAAACATCTGATTTCTAAAAGCAAGTGACATTACAGCTATAAAGTTCTTCTGGTTGTCATGCGCACACATACACACACACACACACTATGGGTACTGATTGCATTTCAGCACGTGTTTCTGTCCTCTTCGTTTTCCCGAAAAGTAGAAATCGTAAAAGTTTGACAGTGGTTAAATAGACAATGTGATGGTGCAAAAAAAAAATTCCATGATGGAAGGTTCAATTCAAGGCCTGTCAGACCGTGTCCATATTTTTCTCCTTTATGCTGTTTCTGGAGGGGAAATGGGAGTCCCACCGGGTTCAGTGGGAAAAATGATCCATAAAAGAGAGCGTAATTCTCTATAAAAAGTTTTTAGGCCAATGGACAGGAAGAACAAAGCAAATAAACAGCATGTTAGAGTTGGGACAGATGCTAGTGCTCAAATCCAATGGTCTGGTTACACACAGTGTCTGTATAATGTGCGGTCAGTAGTTCTGCGGCCCTCTCTCCTCAGCAATCGGTTTTGCCCTTCTCCAGTGAGCTGTGGATCTTATCCAGAGTCTTTTTGATGCGCAGGGCAGTGAGTCGAGCCGAGGGGTTCTGGTACCAGCACTCTTTCATCAGCTTTACCAGAGCAGACAGGGTCTGTGACCACACAAAAACACACAGACGTTTGTTTTCAGATCATAGTGAGGATCTCCTGTCGACTACAAACGTTAACATTTATATATGGAAAATAAGACATTTAGTTCCTTTTTTTAGCATAAAGACAGTCTGCTATAGAGTGCTGCAGGGATGATGTATTTTCACAAGCCAATCTGGAAATTAGCATCACCCTGGTTCCCTCAACAAACGTTAGGATTTTTACACTGGTTTGGTATTACTGCAGAGAATAAACCTCTGTGACCCACAAAAGTGTATTATTTTTGACACGGTTTGAAAGCCGAATACAATGCACCCGAAGTAAAAAGCTAAAGTTAGGCTATAAATGAACTAGGCTACATCCCCCTCACATGACTTCAACATCACCACCAGCCTCCGATAACTCAGTATTTACTTGAATTCTAACAGTTAACGTTTTAGTTAGCATGGTTTGCAAGATTGCGATTATAAACCCAATGAGGCTCTGAAAGCTGACTAGTGAGTAAATGAGTTTTTCTATTTGGTGTGATAACATTTAATGTCCCTTATAACCTCTTTAGTCCCATTTAGCCACTTGTTAGCTACCACTAGATCTTTTTTTCAAATAAAAATAGCAAGGGAGTATTATTGATGTATTTTATGTTTTAGAATAAAACATGAAAATATCTTGAACTTGTTTCCTTATCATAAAACCTAATTTCAGGCATTTACACGCATTGATTTTGGGACAACAGAAGTGGAATTGTAAAAATACGAACTCATTTCTGGGTTTTAGGACTCGTTCCTGCAGTACTGTATATGTGTAGACTATTAACACGTCCACTGCAAGGTAAATATGTTTACAGGGATACAGAGAGTGTCTCATCATTACTTACAGGATCTGAAAACCAGCGGTTGGGAATGAACGGCCTTTGCTGCTCCACACAAACCACTTTCCTCATGTCGTCAAAGCTGGGGTCATTAGGCACCAGGTCGTAGAAAGGCGGCTTGTATTCCTCAACAATTCCTACAGGATCACAGTGTTTAAAAAAAAATTAAGAGTCATTGAACATTTAATTGGAGAACATTCTGATCTCTATTGTCCTTAAAATGCTGACAAAATAAATAAAATTCTGTGCAAACATAATGAAAGATTTCTGAATAGATTCCAGGTAGCTGACCATTACTGATGGTCCTGCGAGCGATCTCCCACAGCACCAATCCAAAGGCCCAGATGTCCACCCTCTTATAGGCATCGAAACAGTCTGTCTGAATGGTCTCATCCAGAACCTCCGGTGCCATGTAGCGCTTAGTTCCCACTTTAGGATTATTTCCCACATCCAGCTGATTGTCAGACTGCGTGTGTGTTACTGCCAGACCTACAAAGAGACACAAGCAGATGAAGAGTAGAAGTTAGGGATGTAACGATTCACTCAACCCACAATTCGATTCGATTCTCGATTTTGATTTCACGATTCGATTCACAATTTTTTTTTTTTTTTACAAAATGAGATTCAAGAAATTATAAATTAAATGTGTCCTTTTAATATTGCTTGGACAAAATACTGTACGTTTCTGTGTGAAATTGAAATATAACACTATAATAATATACTAATATAGCACTTGTAAATTATTACTCTTTTGTTGGTTTCGATTGCTTCTATTGTCATCAATTGTAAGTCGCTTTGGATAAAGCGTCTGCTAAACGACTAAATGTAAATATAATGTAAATGTAAATAACAAAATTAAAGTTAAATGTTTAAAACAAGCCACCCAAATCAAAATAAGAACAAAGCAGCGCTGCACTTATGAACTTTAATAGGAGTTATACAGAAGCAAGAGGAAAAGAAAACATACCATCGAAACAGAAGTTCCTCAGTAATACATTCATATAAACTCATACCCCTAAATGAATAGCGATTTGTTTAGCCTCTCAACCGATTTGAATCGTCACATATTTAAATCGATTTTCAACGGGCTCGCGGTTAATCGTTACATCCTTGTAGAAGTGTAAAATCCAGACTGTCTATATGTAAAACTAGTTTCATATCCACTAGTTCAAAATTTTGGGGTCAGTAAGATTTAAAAAAAAAACATTTTTTAAAGAAATTAATATATTTATTCAATATTCATTACGTGCACAGGGTCACT